>CCAG010019520.1:0-96722 GCA_001077435.1 Glossina morsitans morsitans | reverse complement strand
TTGTATTTTCCATTAAGTTTCAGAAATTTTTTTTTTTTTTGTTCATTTCAATGTTTTGAAGTAAACACGATTACAAATCGCTTTTATTATAAATTTATTATAAATTAAAAGCAAAATATTCATAAAAATCTGTTTTTCACTTCATCCTTAAGAGTATTATGTTTTTCTTCTTCTTATATTCTTCACCCCTAATCTCCAGCAAGATATATTAATTTTATTATTTAGTTTACAGTTTTCGAGGATAGACATTTTGAAAATCTCATCGAACATTGATTAGGAATGAAATTAAAATATCTTGGGAAAAAAAAAAAAAAAAATCTAATATAAAACTAAACGAAAATTGAATACAAGTTTTAATTTCTTATCGGGGATATTCCACGATTGGATTCGCTCTATCCTAACGTGAAAGAAAGCGCTTAACTTTATTTATTTATTTAATTATTTATTTTTTTTACAATTCATTTCTAGCGCCCTATGAAGTAAATAAAAATTTGATTATTGTTTAGTCCGCTCTCTAGTTGTTGTTCACCCTAAACAATTTACTCTTGACTTTTTAATGCCATAGAGAGATGCCGTGGAGGCGTTAAAATTAAAGTTAAAAATCTCGTTAGCCCTCTTTCTAGATGTTGTGCTTAAGTTGGTAAGAAGGATGTAGAAAATATGCGTAACTAGAGAGAGATTTTTTACTATTCTACATCGGTTACATATCGGCTGGGAAAGGAACGCGATGTGTTTTTCACATGTCAGATATCTTCTGACTGCAGTCGAGCTTGTTGGTTCGCCTGTTCTTCTTCTTGAAATATTGAGAGAATAATTTAAAAGTTGCCAACGTATGAAAGCTCGCCCTCTCAATCCTGGGGAATTAAGTTTCTTTAGTGGGCACGCGGATAAGATAACTTTTATATTCCTAAATGGAATATACGATCCGCACGAGCAGCTAAGCGGATGAAAATTGCGATTATCAAGTGAATGTTCGCGAATTCAAATCTCAGTGCTTAGATATAGTGCATAGCGTATAGTAAGTGGCAACGATTGAGAATCCATCTCGCTTCCATCTCTTTCTCTGCCTTCAATCCTTTTTTGACGGTCATCGAGTTGCACGAATCCTCTGAGTTATTCGTCTTCTACATACATATATACATATATATATAGACGATCTTGGCTTTAATCTCGAATATCGTCTATTCTTATAACTCTTGTCAGATCTAAAGATTGCACTAAGAATGTGGAACCCCAATTTTTCAAATTTTACACGACTATAACTTCCTTTTTGAAAATGCGCTCGAAAACAGATATTACTTGATCTCATACAGATTTCATTGGCGTACATTATTTAAGATTTGTGTACTTGTTGAAAACAATAAATATTGATTTTTTTTTTAAAATTTTTTTTTTCGCGATAAGCAAACATCTGTTTAAAATTAATTTTTGTTTTGTTTTCATTGTTTTTGTTTTTCTTTTTTAATTATTTTTATTTTTCTTTGAGTTTTTAACAAATCGATTGCCAAATTTTTTTAATCTAAAAAAAAAAAAGAAAAAAAAAAGGAAAGAAAATTCAGTCTTGACGTAAGTCACACCACCGTATACCATAACCAATCGATGAAATGCAATCGTAATCTCATTGAACAAGAACCAATGGATCAATGAAATTTTAAATAAATAAATAAAATAGAAAAAAAGAAAGAAATTATTTGTAGTTTAGATTGAATTATTTGCGGTACGACTTATCACTTGCTAGCTTTTTTTCTCGATTTTTTTTTTCTTTTTTGGTTTGAAATTTTAGTAGAAAAAAAAAAGAAATTTTACTAGACTTGGGCGGCAAATTTCAATATTCCCATCATATCTGCGATCGAGCAATTCTCTCGATATGCGGATCGTATTTTTTGTTTTAAAACAAATATTTTATGCAACACTGGCAACACTGGTAGCACCTTGTCGGTCATCATTTCAAGCAGCAGTCGAAGCAGTAAGCATAAGATGGCCTTCTTTGTAAATGATTTTAATTGTGAGCGAAATCATTTGTTTACAATTTGCATGATTTTCGAATTTTTAAGATTTAATGCGAATTTCGAATTGCGGTAAAATAATCTCAACTTATTCGTTAAAACATCGTTTTTTCGTCAGTTTTTAATCATAATTTAAAGAAATCACAGATACACGAGACATAAGTAGACCGAATACGTGATTTGGTTAAGTCGAAGTCGGCTATTTACACACGTCGATCAAGAGTATTAATTATATCCGATGGCGGTCTCAGTGCCTACAACGATCTGCTTACAAATATTTGGAAAATCTAAGAAGCTCCTTGTGATGTGTATGTGTGTGCGTAACATGAAGCCAACAACACAGGCTAACCCTAACGTCAAGTCATATGCAAACCAGTCTTTGCAATGCATAGACAATAGAGGAATGAAATTTATTCTTCTTCTTGTTAACAATTCGATTTTCATTTTTTATTACATTTTTTTTTTTGCAAATTAGCATCGCCTTAAATCGGTTAGAACGGATTTCCAATTTAGTGTAAATGAAATCAATAGAAGAAATTTAAACGTTAACTCAAGCTCCTCCAAAGAAAAGAAAAAAAAGAAAAAAAAGTGATGGCATCTCGATCCTGCTATCATTAGTTGGACGTACTGACAGATATAATTTAATGAGTTTTGTTCTTTACTTTTTGCAAGCTCAAAAACTACACAATCGACTTGACGTATGGACATAGCTAAAGCAATCGAAGATTTATTTTGTGACAAATCTGATGAGTATCTGAAATTTTCCTAAAACACGATGAAAAGATCGATATACTGCAGTCCTTTCGTCAAGGCGGCTATATAAACATAACATGTAAAGTAAATTTTATACTGTACACCCCTTCACATGCAAGACTTTGTCGAAGTTGTGCGTATGTATATCATCACTTCGAACGTTTAAGATCGATCAGTATAAGAGAAGGTAACAATCGTCTCAGATTGTTGTGCGTCCCCCTTGTCTGTTTGACATATGAACATGATACATAAACGTAATATAGTCTTTAGTTTTGCCCGGCACTTTTTTGACAAAACTTCGATACTTTTGCTAAATATTTGTAACGTACTAGAGGACATAGACTATAAGGACTGTCTTAAATTAACCTAAATAGCATAAACAATTTAGTCAAGTTTGTCTGTCTGTACGCTCGTTGAAATTATAACTACAATCTTGACACATTTGCTAGAGAAATATATTTCTGAGTTCGATCATTAATACGATCTGTCTTGCTGTACTCAAAATCATCGAAATCATGGTTAATTACTAGCCAATGTGGTATTTAAAATTGAACGATTTAATTAGCTGAGGGCAGATCTATGGGCCTAAGTCTATTGAGCGTTCCTCACGGTACCTTTGATTTTGTCTCCAGCTGCTTGCATTTGATGTCAGCAAAAACTTTTCTCGAATTATATCGAGTTTCTGAAATGACTTTTTGATCAGAATTGCAACCGATGAATTCACCTTCACCGAATCCCCCATAAGTGCAGGACTATCACATGCCGCTAGTGTTTGCAGAGAACCTCATTGATTCATTTGCAGACATTTGCGAAGTGACAAAAGAAGCAGTCACGCGTATAGATTTTTTACAGCTGCACAAAAAACACTTCGTGGGCGGAAGCTTTCAAATGTTGCCTTCGCCTTAAGCTTCGCTAATGCATAGCGATGGTGTGGCCAACATCATGAACATTTGTTTCGCTTGTACATCAGTACCCCTACGGCAAAAAATGAATTCCCTTGCAAATAAAATGCTTTAGTAGAACTTTTTGGCTTTCTCAGCGTCCTCTTTCTCAAGTCCTGTTGTTGTTCTTAGTGCGCACACTATGGTAACTTGTCGTTAACCGCACTGTCCATCGTTGGAATAACCTACACGCAATGAACTTTCGCGCTATTTGAGATGTTTCTATCCCCACGTCAAACGTACATAAATACTGCCCGATCTTTTTCCAACTCGCCGCTTACTATTATAAAGGATATCTTTTGAGTAGCGGGTCAAATTGCTCCAAGTATTTGCCTGCAATGACTAAACGATAACATACAAAAACCAGAAAAATCCACTATTGTGGGACACAGCGCACCAATAAATACCCTACATCACTCTAAAGGTATTCATATAACGACTTTTCAACATCAGGCATTGTACGGGAAGAGGGCAAGGAAGTGATCCAATCCGAATCATTTTCACTAGCGTTCATCTTTTGGTCAAATCATGTCGGCATATCAAATTTCAACTAAATATCTCAAAAATCGCGACCTGCAGGTTGAATACCAGACAAGAACACAGCCCGGCGGAGGTAGATGGATAGACAAGCTTAGATTGCTAGTTTGCTAGCAGTTAAGTCCATTTCAAGTTCTTCTCGGTGTTGTACACCTCTGCACAAACTTAATATGCTCTTGTTCCCCGAGTGGTGCGGGGTATAAAATCGGCATATTATGCATACGATAGGATATACGAACGCTATACCAAGTAAGCGGAACCCTATTTTGTCGTGTTCTATCGTATAAGAAATAGCAATCTGAAGTAAAATCATTTGTATATCTGTCCTTAGCCATTGTAAAGGACTGCGAAATCAAGATTCACTTTGCGGTTAACCAACTGCTGTAACTTGTTATTATTGCATTTTTTCAAAGCATTTGCCACAACTTTATAACCGAGCGGAGATGCTTTAACGAAGTTCTTCCTTCAGTTATGCTGAAATGCGAATAATTTTAATACATTCTTTCAAAAAAAAGAAAGAAAAGAAAAAAAAAAAAACAAAATGTTAAGATGTGCACAAAACTCCAGTTATAGGAACTTGGAATTTATCGATCTTATGCTTAACTAACGCTACGTTATTTCTATGTTTTCTCTACGACTCTTTTCATCAGTTGTGTATACAAATTTTTTTTGTATTTTTCATTGGACTTTATTTTCTTTCCTAACTTTAACTTTAGTGAAATGAAAGCACAAGCAATAACAACAAGTGCTATGAAATTTGCAATAATGTCTCAAATCTTCGCCGAGTTCATTATCTGATGCAAAGGGAAATAAAAATTTTTCTTCAACTAATTTTAGTAGCAAAAAGTATTTTTAGTCTTTTAAGTAGACAACAGGAATACGTAGTAGTATAACAAATACGTATATATATATGTATAAATATGTTCCATATGCATGGTGTGTATACTATATGCAAAAAGAGGCGTCCTTATATGGATGGATAGGTTGAATAAAAGTTAAATCGCATAAAAACAGGAAAAAATAAATAAATAAATGGGAAAGGAATACGTTTCTTACTTCAATTTGTTTTTTTTTTATTTTTTATCCGTTTTAAATTTAATATGCATACATCGTATTGGCCAAGGACTAGGAAGAGATATCGAAAAGGCATTTAAGAAAGCCAACACATACACGCGCGCATCCACGCACGCATAAAATGCATTGATTTGCTTCAGCTTTTGGTTTTCTTTAGATATTTAACGGAAATAATATTTTAAAAAAATTTTAAAAAATAAATAAATAAATAAACATAAATGTATTGAACAAGTGATTTTTAAAACTATTTTTCTTATAAAAAATTTATAAAAAATATTTATAATAACACAAATAAAATTATGTGCCTTAGCTTCAGAAATCTCTGCAAAACATGTCGAGGTAGGTTTTATATTTAAAAATAAAAAACCAAAAAACTTATACTCGCTTAAAACATCAATCGTAAGTATTATGAGTATTTATCTATTCGCTTCTATAACTCTTACCTTGATTCATATTCATGACTTTTATGACGACCTGATAGTTAAGTTTTGTGAAATTCGAAATCAATCTATCAATCTATCTGATGTTAGCCATAAGTTAACATTTTCAGGTGCGTTTTCAAATTTAATCTGTAAGATCAGGCATACTTGCATCAAAATTGTACATATTATCTTTAATTTTCAAAAGGATCGTACGAACTTTCCTGATGCCTGAATCAATACAAAATCACAAATGCTAAAAATATTTGAATGCATTTTACGCTAAAGGGCCGTTTGTTGTAGATGGAAATTTCTGTATCAAATATGAGGTTTCCATCTCCGGTGCTATAGTCATGATTGCGTCTATAAGACAATGAATAGAGGGATAGACTCCCGGACTTGCGGATAGATATCGTCACCAATCTGTGGGGTATGGCTCTAACCGTAATCATCAGAGTGCTAACAACACAATGAATAGATAGACAGACTCACGGACTCGCGGACAAGTATAATTAAATTGTCGAACAAGTATAATTAAATTGTCGCATATATATATATATATATGAGACTTCATTTAATAAGTGCGCAGGATGACATATGGATGTCGCCACTAGTGACTAATCTCTTGGGTGTAACTCCAATTGTAATCATGAGAGGGTCAACACCGCATTGGAATAGAGGGACGGACTCGCGGACAAATGTAATTAAATTGTCGGATATAGTTGGAAGCATACGAAATAGTTTTGTCAATAGTAGTGATACCTATATGTCATCCTACGAATTTATTGAATGATATGTCATATATATCTGTATATATCTGTTGAATATAGCACCAACTATCATGTCAACACAACTAACTATTGCACATATATAGATGAAATTGTATGGCTTTGCGTATTTCTATATCCCATAAGGGAAACAAAATATTCATTATATCTCGAATCGAATCTTTTGTATTAATTATAGACATATATATATATATATATAGAGTGAATGTAAAACAATTAGTTTTATATTTAGGAAGAAAAAAATTATATTTTTGTTTTAATTTTATTTCTTAATAGATTTTCTAAAAAAAATTGTATTAACTATTTTGATGAAAATGAAATGAGAAACGAGAAGAACGCGCGCGCGTCACTAAAATTAAAATTAAAAGAATTTCAAAAATGTTCTCAAACAAGTTTAGCATTAAGCATAGAACACTGAAAGAAATTTGTAAAAATTGAAATCTGTTTTAATGTAAAAAATATATAAATAGAAAAATATAACTGTAAACACCTTAAATGATCTTAAATCCGACCTTTGTTGCATCGATAAAATATTCATTGCTATAGTTAATTGTCCAGTCGATTCCCTTACCGATATGACTCGTGCCCTCGTCAAACCTAACTAGCCTACCTTTGTGTGTACTTGACAAAAATGATGAAAATATATTTTCTAAAATACATTATTTATTATGACAAATCGACATTCATAATGACAACTTAATATGAGGTAAACCGACAAGGAGCTACGCACACGAATATATTCGTCATATACAGCTAATTGATTGTAGGCGTAGGAAGAAAGTCAGTAAATGTAATGTTGAATTCATTAAAACAAAACTTTAAAAGTTCGATCTGAATTTAGAAAAAAAGATATTAGAAGAAGTAGTAGGCATTGTGATCGTCTTAGTTGGGCCGAAACGAAAATTGTGTTAAGTAAGTTTCATAAGAATCTTACATAATTCGAAACGAAACGAAATTCGATAAATTTTCGTAAGAGTAAGATTTCTATATATAATTGAAGTTGGAATTATATGAAAATGTAAACATTTTGATATGAACGATTCTTCTAGTCGGCGGTCTAGGCAGTTCAAAAATATCCTACGTAGTTTAACGCACATAATGACGAATGTTTTCTTAAGATTTTCATAAGTGATTATTGTTTTGCTTATATATAACGCTTTCTAAGGGATATTTGCGGACGTGGCGACCGTTCACTAATCGCAAGAGAAGATAATGCGTTTTTTTTGTAGTGTATACGTGTTTTTGAATTAAGAAAAATTCTTTTGTAACATTTTTTTTTTTTTTTTAATTTTTTTATTTTTCTTTTCGTTTTATTGTAATATATTTTAGTTTTTTATGAGGCTTTCCGCTGCTCTGCCTAAGTTTTTGCTCTTAAGTATCATATCTTTCTTCTTCTTCTTATATTTACCTGCTAAAGTTAATGTTCGCATTTCCTAAGTTGTCCCTCTTTCTCTCTCTCGGTCTTTCTCTTCCTCTGTCTGTCTGTCTCTCTGTCTGTCTATCTGACAGTCTATCTATCTATCTGTCTCTCGCTGTCTTTCGTTTAACGGTGACCTGTTAATGTATAAAATGCTCGTCATTGTTATATATCTTTCAAATTGCCACAGGAATGCAAAGATATTTTTAGTTGAAAGTGTTTTTCATACCGAATGTTAGATAATTATAAAAATTAAGTGTTAGGGTTTCCAACATCATTATCTTATGCGATGATAAGCATTTTCTAAATATCATTATTGCAGATGTTTTAAAGAGATGTGAGAGCAAGTTCCACGCGAGGGACATTTACACTAACACAACAATATTTATTGTAATTCAGGCAATGTGTGTTACATTTCACAACAAAATTTGTTGTTGTATACTTAGGCAAAACACAACCGAAACCACTAGAGTGGATCAGGGTTCATAATTAAATACTCTACACCACTCTACAGTTATTCATAGAATAAATTTTCAAAATAATGCGTTATATGGAAAGTCGTCGAAAAAATGGTTCCATTTTTAAAATTGCACACAAGAAACCAACGAAAACGAACGGACAGACAAGATAAAATCAATGCAAAAAATAGTTTTAAATCGATCGGTGGATGTATCTGAATCAATTTCATATCAATCGGCATAAACTTACACGTGCACAAATCAAAAGTTCTGTCGGGTTACACCCGACATTATTACGCTAATAATTACGCTATAATCGTAGATTTAAAAAACTAATAAAACGAAAGGTGTCGAATTTGGTAGTCAGTAATCAAGTAAATATATCAAATCGGCAGAACTACTGTTGCGCCGTAACTCTTGATATGACCGACCGCATAATATTGTACAACAGGTAGAGAGGTTTAACATGCGGTTCAGTTGAATACATGTAAGAAAATTGATTAAGGAAAAAGTCTACGTAAACGAAACAAGCACGAAAATTTTATTCGGTCATCACCGAACCTTTTAGACCCATAATCGTTCCTCTAAAAAACTAAAAAGAAGGAAAAGAACTAAACTTTCGTACTCTATAATATTGGATGGGCACGACTGAGTTTTTTTATCTCTAAAATAAAACTGGAAATTTATATTGTGAGCGGAAAGTTAGGGTATTCATCGCTTTCGTTGCATAGGTATGTGGGCGTTGTAGGCGTGTCTTTTTATCAATTTAGGTCAGTTTCAAATCCTTTTACCATTTTCAAGACGATATCTTCATTTTTGCAAACGAAAGAATGTTTACCATAAATACTCCACAGTTGGGCAGACGGACAGTAGGACAGCTGGACAGACGAGAAGATTTTGAAATTAGTCAAGAAATTGTATACTTTATGGGGTTTTTGAAGCTTCCTTCTGGGCGTTGCACATATGCTCTGACCAAATGAATACATCCCTCCCTCATCCTCGTCGATGGGTATAAAAAGAAAACTATATTTAACTGAAATATAAAAATATATGCGACGAAGAATCTTAGTACTGTGAATAAAAACTAAAGTAAATTTTTAAGTTAAAGCTTGCTCGCTTACGATTAAATCGTGCAATAATTTTTTATGTGTGAATTGTGAAATACTGTCTTTGGTACATATGTAGATTTTCATATCAATATCTCTGCAATTGCCACGAACATATCGTAAAGGTGTAAAGATGAGTTTTTCAACTTTTATTGTGGCTGTGTAGCAACAATTTCTGATTTCACGCATATCATGAGACGCATCATTACGCAAAACGAGACTTGGATCGGTGTATACGATCCGAAAACAATCAACCAATCGAGTGAATACCGTGGAAAAGGCAAATCAGGACCATAAAACCATTAGTAGTTGAGAGCCACGCGATTTTGTTCATAAGGACTAGTTTTTAAATGTTATCAAGGGGCTGATGGCAATGAAATTGAGAGGTATCGAAGAATGAATTATAATAAAATATTTCATTTTCACCTTATTTTTCGATCACTGTCACTTCTCAATTGATATTTTTATATGCGCATTAATATATAACACGCAAAACGCCTTGATATGAAGCCATCTTGTATAAGACATGTCTGTCCATCTATGTGTTTAACAGTTGTTTATACATTTTTTTAATCAACGATTTTGAAATTTTTAAATGTTTTCTACGATACAAAGCTTCCTATAAAATGTAATCTTTCATATGCCAATAAGGTGTTATATTAAGCATTTTGTGATGAAACTTGATCTATGATGAGTTAGGATAGCATTTTGACGTATACATTTATTGGCGCAAATTTAGAACAAATGGATCTTTACTTGACGATCATTTTTCACATATCAGGGTTTCTACGCGAAAGTAAGCCTTTATATGATCCCGAGGTTAAATTTTTAGTAATACTCCTGTTAGGTTATAACGTTATCAATTTCTTGTGAAGGATGGAAATGTTGCTTATTATCATCAAATTGATCTTCACTTGACGGTCACTCTTCACATAAGGATTTATATCGAAAGTAAGCCTTTACATGCTCACGAGGTTAAATTTTTACTAATAATCTTGTTAGGTTATAACGTTTTTAATTTCTTGTTGAGGGTGGAAATGTTGCTTATTATCATCAATTTGATCTTCACTTGACGGTCATTCTTCACATAAGGATTCCTATCGAAAGTAAGCCTTTACATGCTCACGAGGTTAAATTTTTACTAATAATCTTGTTAGGTTATAACGTTTTTAATTTCTTGTTGAGGGTGGAAATGTTGCTTATTATCATCAAATTGATCTTCACTTGACGGTCATTCTTCACATAAGGATTCCTATCGAAAGTAAGCCTTTACATGCTCCCGAGGTTAAATTTTTACTAATAATCTTGTTAGGTTATAACGTTTTTAATTTCTTGTTGAGGGTGGAAATGTTGCTTATTATCATCAAATTGATCTTCACTTGGCGATCATTTTTCACATATCAGGGTTTCTACGCGAAAGTATGCCTTTATATGATCCCGAGGTTAAATTTTTAGCAGTACTCTTGTTAGGTTATAACGTTTTTAATTTCTTGTTGAGGGTGGAAATGTTGCTTATTATCATCAAATTGATCTTCACTTGACGATCACTCTTCACATAAGGATTTCTATCGAAAGTGAGCCTTTACTTGCTATCGAGGTTAAATTTTTACTAATAATCTTGTTAGGTTATAACGTTTTTAATTTCTTGTTGAGGGTGGAAATGTTAGTTATCATTACTCATAAAATCATTAAAAAATTTCACATTTGTATTTTATAAAAATGGAAAAGATAGCTACGTCCGTCCAATTGAATTTCATATTGAATTTTTTCGTCAAGTTATTTTAAGATGAAGGTGGCAGGCTTAATGGTTTTGATGGCGGCCTTTTATGACCCTTTTCATTTCATCGGTAAATGTGATGCAAAAAAAGTGTACTTATTAAAATGTAGTCACGCGTTCCTATGAAAAGTGTTGAAATGATTCAAAGCAAGGCCGGTGCTATTGTGTAACACCAAGGCGTTCAATTTTCTTCGTGCGCTCGTGTTAGCTTCACGAGATAGTAGTTCTGCTGTATCGTTCGCACTCTATTTAGGATAAATTATCACGAAATGACGGATAAAGGAAAGGAATAATATTTCCATTTTTATCGCATTATTATCATATATCTTGTAAAAAATACGTCAAGAATTTTCGAAGAAAGTATTCGTTTATTCTTTTTTTATTTTATTATTGATTTATTCCATGTGTTATTCTTTTGTGTTCGTCTTTTTGTTATTTCGTCTCTTTTTTACTCTTTTTTTATTTCTTTTTTTTATTTCATATTTTTATGTGATTGTTTTCATTGAGTAACTTAATCAAGTCATTTTGCAAACTCAACAGCAAGAAATTGCGTAGTTTCGAATCCGGCTTCAATTTGCCCATATGACGTGTAATGTGTACATGATGCTTGCTTAGAAATGTTTTGTATCGTCCCAGTTCAGTCTCGAGGAATTCGTTAGAACCAGGATTTATGTCGCCGCGCAACTCGGCAGAGATAGCATTGAGTAAATCGCTGATATTCGTACTTAATTCTTCGACTTCCTCGCTACTTATTTGAGAGGAGGAGTGACTGATAGCATCGTCCGTAAAATTAATTTCCGACCGGTGTGGACACCTTATTGATGAGGCAATATTTTCCCCCCCCTTTAATTGAGGCGATGATTTTGATGTTTCGGGGACGGTATGATTTTCAATTGCACTCGACTGACTGCAGATTTTCATAAACGATGTAAGAGTGTCATCGAACTCCTTTAGGAAGTGAGGTGTGAAATTTAACTCGTTTATCAAATAGGTGCATGTAATTTCTTCCTCGGTCTTGGAACGTTGGTCCGAACCACCAGTTGAACGACCCCCACATGTACAAGGACGATGTGTACAAGCACAATTTGTACTTGTTCCGCTTGGGTAGACATTGTCTGCAAAGCAGTTTAGATCATAATCTATGGAGGGTTAGTGCTTGATAGTGCATAGCTATTATTTACCTAATTTTGCAGACCCGTACGGTGAGTTGGCAATGCATACTTGAGCAGCAGTGTAGGGCGACAGAAGCGGTTGAGGTGGCGAGTAAAGTTGGCCAGGGGTAGCTTGCGCGGATGGAGTTTGAGCGGGAGTTGTTTGGAGTGTTTGCATGGCACACGCCAGAGCAGGGGATGCTTGACCTTGACCCTGAGCTTGAACTCCAGCACATTGATGAGCAGTACAGACTTGTGCTATGGGCGTGGATGATTGCCCTGTATACATGTTAGCAGGACAAGATATGCAAACCGGGGCGTATGCTATACAAGTTTGTTGCGCTGCTGCTTGTTGAACAGCAGAAGGAACTGCAAGAGCCTGTTGGGTTGATCCAGATCCAGCATTTGCTGCTACTACCGCTGTTGTTGGTGCTGGCGCTGCTATTGCAGGCGTTGCCGATGTGGTAGATTGCTGAGCAACTTGACCATGAGCAAGGCAATGAGGGGGTGGTGGACTACAAACATGACACGGTGTGCCAGGTGGACATGATTTCGTTGTTTCCGCTATACTGGTAGTTCTTTTGAAGTCAACCATTTCCAATTTGTCCTTCCCCGGTGCTTTTACAAATGGTCCGTACAATTTACCCTCCACGA
The DNA here is from genome assembly GCA_001077435.1 of Glossina morsitans morsitans. Classification (NCBI taxonomy): domain Eukaryota; kingdom Metazoa; phylum Arthropoda; class Insecta; order Diptera; family Glossinidae; genus Glossina; species Glossina morsitans. The sequence continues at coordinate 83,641 of CCAG010019520.1, read as the reverse complement.
GAGCCGTACATAAATGACTGAGGTACACATTTTTAATACGTCGTTCCGCTACCGTTTGACATGTGTACGTGCACAAAAAATCAATCCATGCCTTAGCTAATTTGTGCTCAGGTGAACCAGCGTGAAAGACATCGTCTGGATTCCGGCATAAATCCAAAAGAAATAGAAAATCGGCTGTTAGTTCGCCATCGAAATCTGCTTTTAACATGATTCCAAATTTTGATTTTAATCTCTTCTCTTAGATGTAATTATATATTTATAAAATATTCTTTATTATTATTAATAATTTTTGTCAAAAGGAAAATATTTTTTAAAATTTTGAAATACAAATTTTGACTGCTACACCAGTGATATATTTTAAAATGTAAGGTGTTCATGACAAAAAAAAAAAAAAAAACGATATGAAATTAAAAAAAAATTTTTTTTTCACATTTAACTGAGAGCAGCTTTGTTCTGTAACCGAGTTTTCTCTATTTTCGTGCTGTCTACTTTTAGGACGCTCTAATAAAAGCTCAGAACGTTCACAGCAGCAGCAGCAGCAAGATGTTACAGACAATGCCGGAGAAAATCATAAGCAGGTCACATCACCACAACGTTCTTCCAGACGTGTTTCTAGCATTTCAATAAATATGCCCGCAGCCGGTCTGGGCAATCGGCCACCAAGTATAATTTCCTACAGTAGCAATAATACCAGTAACGCCAGCACCGATGAGGGCGGTTTTAATGAGCCCTCGCCAGAAATTAAAGCTAAACTAATGCCTGCCTATGATTATGAGAATTCAAATAATCAACTTCCGCAACAAACGCGTTTATCTCAAAGTCCCACTAAAGCAGCGAAACATTTTGATCTCAATTCGGTTGTTCTTGACGAGATGGAAAAGCCAAGTTTGAATTATGTCGATGTTGGCTATCGCTTAAATCCCGACGGCAGTGAGTCGCGGGAGGTATACGGTGAAACAGAGCTATATGATACTGCAACCAAGATAACTGATATGCATAAGAAATTTCATGCCAATGGCTTTGCTCAGGAGACAACCACTGTTTATGCCATAATTAAACCGGATATACTGCCTTCAACTGAGCTTTACTATGGAGGTAAAAATTTGGATAAAGAACGGACAACCGTTATGTCGCCTATAAAATCAAATTCTGGCGCGAATTCTTTAATGGGTTCCCCCGTTAAAAGTGCCTCATCGCCACCTGTGGGTGTCGTTTCACCTATACGTCGTCGCAGCTCAGAGATTAGCGTGAAATCTACACCACCGATGTCTCCTGCATCGTTGGGCAGCAACGCGAACTCCTCATCAAATTCACGTTCAGTAAGCTCAGTAACTAAAGGCGTCGCTCCCATCGCTTCTCTAGATGTAAACGAAGATTTCGAAACAGGTGATATACCGGCTCTACCTGAAAGACCTCCTCCACAATTAGCTTTGGACTTACAAGACTTGGAATACGCTGACACAAGCGCCGGCGAAGATGAGGATGAACTTGTGCGCACTATTGAAGGAGATGCGATCGCTTTAACTGATGACTTATACGAGACGGCTGAAGTTAAGAGCAGTAGTTTAATAACATCACAAACAACAGCCCCAACTTCGGAGCCCATAAATCGCGATGACAGTTTACCAGACGCCATGACAGCCGATGAAGCGGAGCGTTTGTTGAGTTCAAGGTAAGTAAGGCAACAACAATTATTATGTACGTGTATTTGAAATTTTCAAATTAAAAAAAAAAAGACAATGAAAAAAGTGCACAAATAAGGTTAAAAATCTGTTAAATAATTTTTTTAATTATTGAAAAAACAAAAAAAATGCTATTCTAAAAGAAATGATTTCATACAAAGATACCATGAACGGAAAGTTTATCTCTAAGCAGAACTTAGCTTAAAATTCGGCGTCGCCGTAAAGCATTCATAAGCACTTTTCCACAAATACCGTCTTCAAAAGCAGCAGTAGCAGGACTCAGCAATAGCTGCAACAGTTGCACCCACCTAAACGTTATCAGCAAGCAAAGCACACTAATTGCCAAGTCAAATATCTTACAGCTTGAATTATCGATACTTAGTAATGTGCTCTTAGTAACGATGAAGAACCATTTTGATATTTCCAGACACTGCCAGAACCTTCCCTTCCCTTAGGTACGTCCAATTGAAGTACTTTTTTTTCTCTTACGATAAGTGGCTATTATTGAAGAATGTGATTTCTAATCGGTTGGAGATTAATCTGCTTCGATAGCAAACGTGAAAACAGCCAAGTACAGAATATCGGCCAACATTTGGCCAACAAAACACTAGCGTATGTCCCGTTAACTTGTATGTAGAAGTTTTCCAAATTTAAGCGAAATGAAGTCATACAGTCATTTAAGCTTGTTTCGTGCCGTCCTGACGGCAAGAAGAGATCTGCTCATAAGAAAAACATTTATTAACAAGACGAGTTTCCTGTACTGAGACTACATCTAGATACCGATTCATTAGCGAATCTGAATTGTTGATGCAAGGTAAGCGCACCACCATACCAACATCGCTTATCTTAACCTAGTCATTCAGAGGCCCTAGGAAAACCTCAAACCGTCCAAAAATGCATTACAACAAGGATCCTTATTGGTTATGCGAGCTGTCATCACCGCTTCACTTAATCTGGCCTAATCTCTTCCAAGTCCATTAAATTCTTCGGGGCATAAATCGCACTTTTTGGCCTATTGATCGACACCTTATGATTTCTTATATATTAACTTCAGGTAGTAGTCGGTTTAGGTTCATCGCAACATATATTTATAAATTTCTTATTCGTTTATTATATGCAGACAATAACCGCGTAATGCTCGAAAGCAGACAAATGAATTCTATCGCTAGTATTTTTAGCTGCGAGCAAAAGTTCTTAAGAAAATTATATTCGACTGCGACCGCATCTTTGTACCCATCATCGTTAGGTTAAAAAAAAACTACAAATAAAGAAAGGAATTAAATTTTCATACTTTATAATATTTGATGGGAGTGGCTGATGTTTTCTATTTTTGCAGGATAAAAATGGAAATTTGCCTTGTCTGTCTTTTGTAACAATACAGACAGTAAAGTTGTTCTCACTTCTTATTGAATAGGCGTGCGAGTGTTGCAGGAGTATCCTTTGACCGACTTAGTTCATTTTCGAATATCTTTATAAGTTTGTAGACGATATCTTCATTTCTGCGAAACGTGAAATGTCTACCGCAGATACTGCGTGGACAGATGGACAGACCGATATGCTTGAGTGCATTTCAAATTTGACAATGGCCAAGAATATATATAATTTATGGGATATTTAAAGTTTGTTTCTAGGCGTAATAAAGATTTTGATAAAAAAATTAAATTTTGACACACTATAATATTGAATGGGCGGGGCCTATTTTTTACATATGCATACAAGTATTACAGTATAAATCATAAAAAATACGTTGTCTGTGGTAGGTGCTTTCAATTTACGTAGCTTTCTAGTTGTATAGGCCTTCGACGGACTTTATTTGGGCGGACAGACGGACATACTTAAATCTAATCAGAATTTGATGGGGTTTCTGAAGCTCCCTTTTGGGTATTGCAAACCTTTTGACTAAACGAATGTATCTGCTTCACCTTTGCGTGATGGTGGGTGGTATGAAAAGATAAGAAGTATATCAAGAGTTCAACGTCATAATTTTCAAAGCATAGCAAAAGTAATTTTACGTAATACAAACTTTAAGAAAAGGAAATTGCCTTTAAACCAAGCCATACTAAGACAAACTTCCATCGCACTCTCTCTTTCTTTTATTCGTATTGTGTTAAAGAAGGGTACATATGTTAAATTTTTTATAAGCAATAATGACACATAAACATAACGGCACAATTGCTTACTGTATATACACTCCTGCCTACGTTTGTGTTTTATTGTAGTTTTAACTATTAAACTGAAAACAGCAACAACAAGGTAAACATGCATATGCCGATTAAAAGAAAAATATATATATAAATATATATATATATGTGTATTAAACTAAGCGAAAAGACGGAAGTGAGAGACAAACAACTGATGACTGTGTACACAATGATGACGATGATGATGACGTTGATTATGATGAGGATGGTGACGAACGCTATACATGTATATGTATGTATGTGTACATGTTGGCGTCATTATCAAAAGCGAAAATTAAACATAAACATCAAGTTTGAGGCAACATACGGAACATAACATGCATATACATGCACTGCTTGCTTGGCATTAGAACCACAACATATAACCCATACACGCATTAGTGTTTGTACATATATACACAATCATAAATAAGTAAAAACTTTATAAAACGCCAGGCAAAACAGATAAATGATGCTGAAAGTACTAGTAGAAAAGTCGAAGCCAAGAGAAGTGGGAAGCATTTTTAAAAAAGAAGAAAACACAAGAAGCAGAGGTAGACTTTAATAAAACATGACAAAACACGTTAAATAAAAATGCACTCAGTTCTTCTGTTTATGTGTGTTAATGTAACATTTTCGTTTTTTATTTCTTCCTTTCAACATCACTTCACTCTCTCTCTCTCTCTTTCATCACTGTTAATAAATATTTAATTACGATCATAATAGTAGCGACAGCTATTCTCCGTGTTGTGCTTATGAACTGTTTATGTGATTATTAAAGTGACCAAGTGGAAGTAATTCTTTGCGCTTGTTTTCATCTTTTTTCCCCTTTTGTTCCTTTTTCCATTTTTCTTTTAAAGAAAAGGTCACAGTTTACAACTAACGTTGTTGTACTTCCGCGTTAATTCGAAACTTGAATTAAGCGAACGAATGAGTTTTAATAGAAAATCAAATAATATTCGATGTATACGATTCTGACAAATATATTAAATCATTAACGATAGGATATCAGGGATGTTACGGTAAACCTTTGAAGACCCACTAACACATGGCAGTGTTCGTGGAACGTGCTCATGAATTATATAAATTTTTATATATAAGGCTTGTGATAGATCGAAATATTGGTTTTTTAACCACATCCATGGATCTGTGCGTAGTCTTCTTCGTTTCTAAATCGAGGATACTTTTACTCTTAGCAAGAGTGCAGTATCAGTCTAAGTATGTCAGACTATGCAAAACTAATGCTTCTTCTTCAAAGACTATAGAACCTTCTCATTTTCCCTCTGGGCCATTAATCATGATAACTATAATTTCGGGTAATGTCGGTTTCAAACATAAATAACTAATCATAAGTTCTGCATGATATATTGAAGAATATATGTAATAACCGAATGTGTGAAAGCCTTCGTTTAAAGAAATAAAGAGATTCTGTTAGTAGAGTTTAAATCTTCACATTGCAATCATTTGTTATAATAGAGATAACAGAGTATGTACGTCATTACACTAAGTAACCACAAAACCTACTACTCGCTCGATATATATATATATATGTATATATATGTATATATATATATATACACTTATGCGCACATGCATACATGTAAGTCAACATAATTTCATCTAGAAACTGAACTGAAATTCGAGAAACCACAAAAGCCAAAAAGTATATTATATAAAATGCCAAAAATAATACAAAATTGCATAATTTATATTATAATTATTCTTTATAATTAAGTGAGACAAACATATATAAATGGCTTGAATGAGCGAGCGAGTGAGCGTGCGAGCGAGGTCAGAGGAACGGCAAAAGTAGTCTATTTTCATGCACAAGAGACCAGACGGATACTTTTACATGATTATAAAGTTAAAAAAACAAAAACACAAAAAAAACATTGCCCTGTGAATTTAAAGTTTAATTTATAGTAAAATGGCAACACACACACGCACGCATTTGCATACGCATACAAAAGCATACTTTAAGAGAACAATAAAAAATTTATTATCACTTTTTTTTTAAACGTTTTCATCTCTAAACACTTTTTTAGTATTCAATCGTTCTCTCAGCTAAGGTCTGCGAACTATTTTTTATGGCATCTCGATTGAAAGCATCAACGTTATTGGGAAATTCCGTTTTTGAATAGGAGGATACATTCATTTCGTCAAAACGTTTAAGAAGGCTAGCGTGACTACTCCCATCATATATGCATGTCCGTCTATCCGTTAACAAAAATTCATATACAATAATAAAAATGCCCATTTACGTTTTATACGCGATCCTACGGTATTTGAACAGAAGCGGAAAAAATGTTTTTTTTTTTTTTTCAAGAAAAACATGGTGAGTGATGGGTGTAAAATTTTCGATCATTGCCGAAAATAATTTTCTTCCTTTCCCTCATATATTAACTATTTTTTATGGCATCTCGATTGAAAGCATCAACGTTATTGGGAAATTCCGTTTTTGAATAGGAGGATACATTCATTTCGTCAAAACGTTTAAGAAGGCTAGCGTGACTACTCCCATCATATATGCATGTCCGTCTATCCGTTAACAAAAATTCATATACAATAATAAAAATGCCCATTTACGTTTTATACGCGATCCTACGGTATTTGAACAGAAGCGGAAAAAATGTTTTTTTTTTTTTTTCAAGAAAAACATGGTGAGTGATGGGTGTAAAATTTTCGATCATTGCCGAAAATAATTTTCTTCCTTTCCCTCATATATTATTATTATTATTATTATTATTATAATTTTTTAGACTAAAGATTTTTTCTCATATAATACTATGACGTTGAAGACATTAAGAAGATATTCTCTATTATTTATATACGGCAGAAGGCTTCGAATTTAAATTCGATAAACCCTTGTTATATATAGGTCTGTACATAATAGAATGCTTATTTTACACATGGCCTATGTATGGCGCACATTTTAAATATAAAACATCTCAAATCAGTTGATAAGGTTAAGCCCTCTTAATTTCTTTAGGCCTTAAAAGCCGGTTTGGGTGAATCGATATCTTGAGTCTATCGGGGTCGTTAGTGAGCAAATTGCGGCCACTAGAACTCGGATGTTATACATATATATGTTTTTGAAACGCAGTTTTTTTGTCTTCAGTGTGTAAAATAATAGATTGAAAGGTCGGTGAGTATCGATCAAAATTGCCGCCCTCGTTTAACGTAGGAGACTGCATATGTTCGATTCGAAACGCACGAAAATGAAAAAGAGTTAAGGACGATATTTGCTTACTTCAAATTATGTGCCCTAAGACCCGTATCTTCCCTAGTTGTCTTAATTATCTATTTGCAAACAAACCAAGAGTGTCAAATTCCTCTTGCGACGAATATTTACCATCTCATGTATGTGAAAGGTTCAAAATTTTTAGTTTAGCCAGCGAAATAAATTCTAAAAGTAAAGTCTAAAAACCACCAGCGTCTAATGCTATCGATTTTGTTGAAAACTCTATCGCACTGGAGATTCGAATCCACTACTATTGATTTGCTACTTGTTAAAATTTATTTAGATCAAAGGAATACATTCTAAGGCTGAAAAAGTACAGTGAGCACTAGTATAACCAAGATTATCGGCTCATCAAAACATAATATATTTTTTCTCAAAGTCCGTTGGAACTTGTCGTCGCTATTTATTGCCCCATCACTACAAAAGCTATCTGATTTATTTGCACATATATATATATTCGATTTTTTGAATGCGTGTTGTATTAAAACCGTACCGTTCCGTACGAGGGATATCTGCACATATTTTCCAAATTTTAAAAGCCTATCTCAAGTTTTGGCGAACAAAATGTATGTGTAAGACCAGACAGGTGGAGATGCATACACATATATGTATATGTATACATGTACATGCACTTAATGGAGTGCCTAAGGCAAGATCTTTGCGTTACAAATAGAAGAACAAGTCTAATGTACACGTATCCTTGGATTGTGGATATAAAATATTTAAAAAATTTTAAATAACATGTTATCTCTCTCTCTCTCCCTCTCTCTCTCTCTTTCTCTTTGTGTGTGTGTGTGTATGTGTGTGTGTGTGTGTGTGTGTGTGTGTGTGTGTGTGTTTGGTTTCGTCTGCAACGCACAGGTTTTTCTTAATTACATCTACTTTATCGTCCTAATTTAAAGATTTTTGATGCACTCCAAAACAAGAAAAATAAGTGAATATTAACATTTCATCTCTTATTTGTCGTTTCTCTTTTCCCATGAAAAAAAAATAATACCTCTTATAGCTGTACGTTCTCTTTCGTTCATTTTGCATTAAATTGCACTCGTTCAGAGAGAAAATCTATACAAAATTTTTCACTCAAACCAGTCAAATCACTCTTTCCCTCTCTTTCTCTCTCTCTCTCTGAATTTCGTTGCAAACATATGCTTGCTCGAACGAGTGAATGTATATGTGTGCGTGCGTATATTTATGGCAGTATGTTTTTATTATAAACTAGAGTTAGTCGTGGCTTTTTGGACTATGCATACACATGCATGCATGGATGGTATATATCTAGTTAGATGCATTTGCCATGAGAGTATGTATAACTCTGTTGAGAGCTAGTTGGCCTTAGTGGACACATAGTAGTCGTTCGCGTATTATATTCTGTACTGTATTGTATTGTATGCTATCCTGTGCTGCGCGCTTTATTGTGCTGTGTTGTACATATGATTGCCATTTACATTCATTCGTAAAAGTGCACTTTTACAAGGATTACAGTAATCGAATAACCATTAAGTGTTTGTGCATGTGTGTGTATGTGTGTGTATTATTAAGTGACGCATGTTGATATTTATAAAAATAAACTAAACTATTGAATACAATTTTACGCAGAGTAGTGAAAAGATTTTTGGCAAAAAAAAAAAAAAAAAAAATTAAGAAAATAAAAACAAAACAAAAATTATTGAAAGAAACAAAACAAAAATATTTTTGTAAAGTGCAAAGTGAATTGAAAATTATATATAAACTTTCCCGTATGTGTTGATGAATATTAGTGCAATAGTGCAATAGTGGAATAGTGAAGTAGTGCCATAGTGCAATCTCGCCGAATCGAATAATATATTAATAGTTTGATTGGTAGTCAGTCGCGTAACATAAAAATTTTTATGCTTTCTGTTAATAAACTTTTAAAGCTGTTTTTTAAAAAAAAAAAAAAAACGAAGAAAATCTACTTTCGTATAACTCATACGCTCTGTTGGCTTTTTATGTTCGATGCTAAGCATTTGTTTGTTTTTTTATTCTTTCCATCTCTCTCTCTTTCTCTCCTTAATGCTTATTTAGTTGTTTTGTTTATGCAAATAAATAAATAAATAAATAAATTTGATTACGTTTCTGTGTCATCACACGTTCTTAAATATTTTCATAATATTTTTTTTTTATTTCTTTTTCTTTCTATCTTGCTCCTCATTTTTTCGCCCAGACAGTACACAAACAAACTGTAGCAATAATATGCCTTCTATTTATTAGACATTTCTTTTACACGTTTCATCCGTCTATCTATCGGTCGCTCTGTGGAAAGTTAAGAAGATGACGTAAATGATTTCAAAGTAGATTATACTACTGTTTGCCCCAAATTATTATTCACACTTTTAACGCGATAGTTGGATTTGGGGAATCATTTGAAAATAAAACCGTAAAAAAAGACATATAAACAAATAAAACAAAAAAAAAAAAAACAAAAAGTCAAAGAGGCCACATATTGATTATCATACAATTTGTTTATAAAATTTATCGAATATTTTTTTAATAAATTGTAGTCGTGTCACTACGACGACATTCATAAACCGAAATCGTATAGCCTTCTTATACCTGCACCTATAAGCATGCATTCCAATTTACATAAAAACATATATATTTTTGTTTTTAATCTTAATTTACTGCATGCAAAAGCATTTTAATAGTTTTTAGCTTAACTGTGAAATTTTTCGAAACTTTTCGTATTTCACACTTTTTTCGAGATATACATGATTACGTCCTATTTTTCAAGGTTAACTAAGAAGTTTCAGGCCAAGTATCAGTGCCAGCGATCCACATCTTAATTAGTTAAACTTTCAAAGCCCTTACAGTTGGACACTTGAATCAAACAAAGTCTAGAGAAACTTTGGAACAAAACTAAACCAACTCAATTAACTTAACACCTTAGTAATAGTAATAACGGAGTCGGAAGAGATATATGGATTTTAAAAAATGTTTGTTTCATATATCACACAATTATATTTAAATATATTTTCTTTTTCAAGCGAAGGATATAAAATTGTAAAGCAAGACAAAAAATATTTATTTATCTATTTGTTTACTTTTTACAAAAATAACAAATTTCTGCTTGAAAATAAACGATGTACACAAGAAAAATTCATATATATATTAAATATATACGAGGTGTGTTCAAAGAAAAGCGCCTTTTCAAATTTCGTGGGTTTCGATTTTCGATTTTCGAAGTTTTTGCTTTTTTCTTTCTGTTATGTTGGCACACATGGCTCCAACAGATGTTGACGTTATTAGCCATTTTGAATTTTTAGTTTGTACTGAGGATGTCGGCATATCGGTTGGTTTGTGTCATGCAATTTCTTCAGATGTTTTGGGCATGAAACACGTCATAGATAATGTCATGCGCCATGATGACGATTACGTGCACGTCATTGCTGGTGCGTCATTTTTTTGGATAAGCCTCAGCCATTGCATTCACCAGACTTGGCCCCCTGCAACTTTTTCCTGTTCCCAATACTGAAGAGACCCATAAAAGGACAGAGTTTTGCCACGATTAAGGAGATAAAGATCGGATCGCTGAAAGAACGCACATTAGAAGAGTTTCTAGGATTGGAAAGAACTCTGAAACAAATGTATTATATACACGAGTGATAGATAGAATAGATGTTGGTGAATAAATAAATGTTTTGGAACACACCTCATGTACACACATGTATACGTATTCATATATATATATATGTGTGTATATGCGTATATACACTGAATATTAGAAACAGCGTCGACTACTCTACCGTCTATTCTCGCCATAAGTCGAACACTTCTGTGTAGATATTAAAGCAATGGTTGAAATAATTTGTATCGGGATCATCAAGGTCGATTGCTGCCCGCTCAATGGCCTTGAAATTTCCTTTCAAATCGACTGTTGTTTAATTTCCTATTATTGCAAAAGCATTTTTCAAACGCAATCGTTAAATTTTCTTTAAATTTGATTTCATTTAATTAAGCATACCTTTAATTACAATAAATTTCAATTAACAAAAGTGTAGTATTTGCAGCGAATCTTTCGAAAAAATTAAAAAAAGAAGGAAGTATATTAGGAAAAAGCAAGGTATCAAGGAATCATGCAGATTTCATTAAAATATTCGGATTCTAGTGACACTTAAGTAAAAGTGAATTAATTGCGAAAAAAAGGCGAAAAAAATATGAAAAATCATTTTCTATCACAATTTGAGGAAGAATGGTTTTTTAACGATTTGTTCATAAATCCGTGTGATAAAGTTGTCGCCCATAAAACCTATGTGGATTAAGAAGAGACTTTAAACTGATGAACATTTGTGGGTGATTGGTTATTAAATTTTTAATTAAATACAAAAGTAGCCATCGCTACTGTGATATGAATTCACTATTGATTCGTAAGGTTAAGTTAGTAACTGTGTTAAAGCTTACAGCAACTCTTCTAGTGGCATTGTTGCATGTAAGATTATTGCATAGCATAGCAAATGCCTGGCACGACCTCTTGCTTTTCTTTTTCCGTCGTTTGTAACGTATTTTCACGAAAAAATCTCAATCATGCAAAAACTAAATCCATCTTGATTAGGGACAACGAAAGGAACATGACAGTTGTACTGTCTTGGCAAAAAATGTATACAAACACTGCATTTACGGCCGTTTCGTATAAATCTATTTTTCCCTAAATCCATAAATTTTGTGAATCTTCACTTTCGCGAAAATAAAGATAGACAGTTGAAATTTGATGCGCAGCGTTCCTTGACCGATTATGATTAATGTATGGTTAAAAAATGGGCAAGGTCTGTTCACACCCACAAACACGGACACACGCACACAAACACACACACACACCCACAATGTAGGAAAATCTAAAACGACCTCGAAAAATACTCACAATTTTTTCACATTTTCGTCTATAACTTTCGACCTCGTCGACTGCATGTATGATGTAAAAATCGGCCCACGATTAACGTTTGAATTGGTGCGTTAGCATTCGTATACCATTTTATGCTCCTCGAGATCTTTTTGATACTATCTGGTAATATTTTGTATTAGTAGATTTACGATCCCTGACTATATCTACGTTTTTTTTCTTTTTTTCTTGGAATTCATTTTTTTGATGAAAATATAAAAAAGAAATTTTTATGTAAATTATTTATTTATACCTTATACATTTTTAATAAGACTCTTTGTCAATATATGTGAATATATTCAAGAAATCAAAAGTTATGCACAAAAAAGTAATTGCAAACGATCGTTATATAATGAATGAAACTTTTTAGTAGTTGCTGGCTGCTTTTCTTTGTTTCTTTGTGTATCGATATTTATCAGGCTAGTGTTACCGTAATGCGAAGAATCGCTTGTCGAATAATCAAAGAAATATATATATATATAGAATTATATATAGACTTATTAAGCCTGCCTATTGAATATACTCTTCTTCTTGTAATGTCGCAATGAAATTTTTTTCGAACAAGCTTGATAATCTTACTAAGTATAGCGCTAGGAATGAGGTCTCAGGTAAAACTTTTTAACTCATTTGATGCTTAAAATCATCTCCAATAGATAATCGTTCGTTAATTCTATTGATACCAATAGTTTTATGTAACGAGATGGCGATCATAGCGAACAGTGTTCTTTAATTTCTCTGTTGGTGTTTTTTCTTTTATTAATTTCTAAAAACACTAACAATTAAAATAAAATAATAAATAAAAAAAAATATTCTACAAAACTTTCAAACATCAAATTGCGAAAAATCGAAATACGATTAATCTTTCCTCCCCCCTCCCCCCACCTCCAGCATTGATCTCATTTCATCTTTTTATCTATGAAATCAGTGTTCGCTATTAGTTAGTTCCGTGGCTATACATAGTGTGTAACAGTTCTTTGAAATGGAATTTTCTAAAACTGCTTAGCTGACGGTATAAGAATCGAACTTTTAACTATAACAGCTACAGTTAAGTGTATTTGAGTTTACAGAAAAAACAAAAAAAGAAAAAAAAAAATCCAATTTTATCAAACTATTTTTATACGAACTCAGTGAAAGTAGTTTTTCATTGACTTCGTCAGTATAAAACTGTTATGTATATTGAAAAACAAGTAAATACACTATAGTGGGACACGCCCGCTCACCATTAAATATCCTATAGCACTTCGTTTGATATAATTATTCATATAACGACATTTCCAAGAAAGAGCTGTATATGAGGACTGGTCGAAAAAGTGCTTTGCATTCGAAACCATTTTCAATTGCGCTTGTCCTTCGATCAAAGCATGTCGCTGCACCGAATTTCACTGAAATATCTTAAAAATTGCGGCCCACAGGGTGAACACAAAAGAAAAGAAAAATAACGGACAAACCGATCTGTATAATAAAAGATCGGTCTATCTCAGGTTCTGGGCGTAGCATATACCCATACAAACTTAATGTACCACAAGTAGTGCAGTGTCTTGTAAGTCATCTTTTTGTACCCATCACCAAAGGATGAGGAGTCTATTCATTTTGTCAAAATGTTTGCAACGCCCAGAAGGAAACATCAGAGGCCCCACAAAGTATATATATTCTTGATCAGCATCGATTTAAGCGTGTCCGTCTGTCCGTCTGTGTAATGTAAAAAAACATTCTCCTCGCCGCAAAAATGAGCCGATCGTCTTTAAATTTGGCAGAAACTTTGGAAGTACTTGCACGCTGGTTGGCATTGAAAATGGGCCCAGTCGGTCGAAGAGCACGCCCGCAACACCACGTAAACCGAGAACATTTTTGTTTTTCAAAGAGAATGAAAAATTGGTTTTTTTCTCATTGCTCATAAACTATAGCAAATAAATGTACAAAAATTTGAATGCATATTCTATGGGCGACGCTCTAGCATCTGTACAAAAGTGAAAAAAATAGACCCCGCCTACGCAATGTTCTAGTGCATCAAATTTAATTTTTCTTTTTTAATACCTTTATAACGCGCGGAAGCAAGTTTCAAAAACCATATCAAGTACATAAGCTCTTGGTTCAAATTTAGAACCTAAACATGTCCGTCTGTCCGTCTGTCCGTCTGCGTCACTGTGTAGTATCTGGAATAAGGATTCTACCGATAATACCGAAAATTAAGAAATCGTTTACAAAATTTGCAAAAGAAGTTGGAAGTGAGTTGCACCTTTCTAAGGACACGCCGTATAGCCCCCGTACATCTATGCGACAAATACTGTTATTTTGTAAATAGATAAAATGAGCTGCACCTACTCCACATTATAGAGCACGAGAATTGAGTTTTTTCACCTTTTTTGTTTTTTTTTTTTGGGGGGGGGGGGGTAACCGGTGATGGGTATAAAAAAAAGATACGGTCACGACCGAATATAAAATTACTTGTTTCCAACTTTTTTCGTTCTAAAATTAATTAAAGCGATAAATGCAATATTCTTACGAATCACTGAGTTTTGTACTTCATTGCTAATGGACGAACGAAATTTCGATTGTGGCAAAAAGAAAAAAAAAAAAATCTGATGGAAACGTTATCGAAACATCCGAGTTGTTGTGGTAGTTATCGTTGTTTTTTGTTTTTTTTTAAACTTCTTTTACAGCAAACTAAATTAATGAAATATAGAAAGCCTGTAGGCCCCCTATTTTCCCGATATGAAAACCGATAAAATTTCCTTATCGCATGTTTTCAAATTCCTTTCATAAAATTTCGTTGTTAATAAAACGAAAACGGTATCATATCGAACTTTGGTTATAAGGTCGACGAAATGTTGTCGAATCGCTTTAACCTGCCTAATCATCGCTTTCGTGGGTGTGAGTTTTTGTGTATGTGATTGTGCACGATTTTGAGCTAACTTTTGCTTTGTATCCTTTATCCCTTTAGGAATTTCAATGGCTTGTGTCTACGTCGGCAAACGAAATAAATTCCTTTTTATACAACTCTTTAACACCTTTCGACAATAACTGCAATTTTTTTTCCCTCCTCCTTATTTGTTTTTTACTAGTTGTGTGCATGGGTGTGTGAAAAGAGACGACGTCAAGTATAACTCGACTAAAGGAAACGTTATGTGTCCTTGACATGCTTTAAATTGTTCATATTTGTGCGCCTGAAATAGATGACCGACCAACCCAGCAGCGACCTTTCAGAGAAAAGCTTTTCATATTCCGATGGCATTGCAATCCAAAAAATAAAAATAATTTTTGTTTTTTTTTTCATCATTTTTAGTTACTGTTGTTTTAAATGCCAATATTTGCGATAGTTGTTTATATGCAAATGTGTGGATGTGTTGTGTATGCAAAAGCACCATTTATGCTCCCAATGTTTTTTGATTATTTGGAACTTTTAAGAGCATCGAATATCCTTTCATTTGTTTCATTAGTTTTTCTGTTGTTTTTTTCTTTTTTCTCTTTTTCTTTTTCTTTTTCTTTCTTCTTTTTTTTTTTTTTTTTTTTGTTTCGATTTTTATATAGTTTCACTTCACAGAGATTGGTAGGGTCTTTGCTTTGGAAAGGAATTAAACTCCTTATGCTTATCGCAACGTATTGTAGAAAATTGCTTACTGTTGTTGTTCAGCTTCAAAGCTGTCAAGAACTTTGATACATTTTAAATTCTCTTATATGGGACTAAAGCAATTCTACGTCATCGTATGAAAGACGTCTTCGTAAACGTGCATATTATTGAATAAAAAGTTGATTTTATTAATTTCGAATAGAAATCCATTTCCAATTTTGATGAAAAATATTTTACATTTTTTAAACAACTTGTTTTTTATACCCACCACTGTAAGATGGGTATATACTCATTGTGCTCTTCTACCGTAATATATGTAACACTCAAAAGAACGCTTCATAGACTCTATAAAGTATATATATATTCTTGATCAGCGTGATTCAGCCATGTCTGTCCGTCCGTCTCTATGTCTTTGTGGTGTGTATCGATGGCAATCTCCTGGTCGCAAAAATGAAGATATCGACTTCAAATTTGGTAGAAAGATTAGAAGTTTCTGCACGCAGGTTGGTATTGAAAATGGGCCGAGCCGAAGCGTGCAGTGGAGCGTAAACTGAACGCAACTCAGTTTTTTCTAACAAAAATTTTTGGATTTTTGCTCGTTATTAGGAAAGAAACTAAATTTTATTTTGGAAAAACCCCTTGACCCATACCTTTAACCGGATAACTGTCTCGACCTCTTTTAAAAATAAACAAAAACATCTCATTTCGCCATGACGATTACATTTGTCTGTCCGAGTTAACTGGTCAACACTTTACTTTAATTAAAGGAAAAATTGCTTAAGACAAGTCAGTATTTCAAGAAGGGAAACGGCAAGCTTTAAATTAATAATTTTTATACCCTACACTATTTGGGGGATGAGGGCATATTAAGTTTAGCGACACTTGAGATAGATCTACTTTACTATTCTGAAGCTTGTCTGCCCGTCTATCATTCATCGTGAGTGTCAGGAGTGGTCTGCTTGCAGATTTCTCTATTAAGAATTCAGCTACATTGGAGTCCCCAGATTTAACAAAGACGTCTGCGTGATATTGAGGGCGGCGAAAAGCTCTTAGTGTGAATTGGTGCTTGGTCGAATTCGTGTACATTAAAAATCCAAGGTAGTGTTAGCTGGATGGCGTCCAGTAAGTATGGATAATCCAAAACCAGGAGTGTATCCTAAAGCATTGCAGAATAAAACTACGTGGTCCATGGGAGCCAGGTTGCCCGCTCATTCCAATACACAACTGCTTCGGTGTAAATGACATGTGAGGCCTGACTGCTGGATGCGGCCCGAAGGGTGACTGCGGTTATGTCCAAATGCGGGGGCCTCGTTATTGCCCAGGATGAAAGCCTCGTCTGCCCAGGATGAAAGGTGCGGACCATACGCAAACTTTCATATCTAGTATTCCAATCTTCGTAGGGACCCTTTCACTTACAAGCAAATTCGGGCCTACCCGAAATAATTTGTTAATTATCCGCTACGTCTGCGGGCCTTGTCTGATTTGAAGGTAGATGCCGAAGTCAAGCATAGAAACTATGCGCCGCCTATCCGTCTTGTTTTCTCGCGTTCAACTTAGAGATCGCAATTTTTGAAATATTTTGATGAAATTTTGGTACAGTGATATGCTTTGGTCTAAGAAGGAACGCCATCGAAAATGGTACAGATCGGACCACTTTTTCGACTATAGACATCGTTATCGGAATAATTGCTTTAAGCAAAGTAGCGTTGGGGGATTTAATGGTGGGCGGCCCTGTTCCTCTATAGTTTTTTTCACTTATTGCAAATAATTTCACATCGACATAAGGCAATTAGCGAAGACTTCCAAGTCTTGCGAAAAAATTCATATCAACATAAAAACTTCATAAGGTTTCTCTGACATTAAGGCAGAAATGAGGAACATGCAAGAAGTGAAAGATATCTTGCTATTATACGCAAAACTATCAAAGACGACGCGATCTGATTTATTTGAAGCGAAAATTTAAATTTTAATTTTTAACGATTCAATGATGAATTTCACTTCGATTCATTCTCTTAATTAACAATGAAAAATGTCGCATTTCACTATGGTTTCAAAATCGATACCGCATCGCACCGCAAATTCAATTGTAATTATAAAAACTGCACCGTTTTCTATACGTTTTTCACCATAGCGACCGCTACCGCACATCGCTGGCGGCATAATGTTTGCAACAAAAAGAACAATGACAATTTTTGATAGTAAGTAATTTTGAGAGGAGGGTACCTACAACGTATCATACAACGGAAAACACTTCATATATTTAGGGTTTTTCAAAATGAGGCGTCATATCAAATTTACCGCCAGTCTTGTATTGTCAACGTACAACTCTCATTGCTTGCAATGACATTTGACAAGTAGAGAGACTAAGAGATTACGAGATGCGTCGATTGACACACATTCACACATTCACATATTCACACAACGCAATGAAATAGTGAAATAGAGATTTACTTAAGAAAAAAAAAAAGAATTATTCTTAGCGAAGAGGTTAGTTGGGGCGCGGAAAACAAGCAAAGCACCGACAACTCAAGGATAATAGTCACTGATAGCAACGGGTGACATTTTCGTGCGCGGTATTATTAATTGACGATGCGATACGTTTTCGAAAGTGCTCCCTGCTCAACCGTTACACCAAAGCGATCAATATTGATTGATTTTTCCCTTCTTGCATGAAATTTATGCTAGATGTGCCTGACGGAAAGCACGCATTTGCCGCAATGACATACATGCGCGTGGAAAGTTTTTAGATGAAATCTCTTATTAAACATCTATTTTAATAATCCGTTTAAATTATGTCGGCCTGGTTATCTGTCCGCCTAAAAAAAAATTCCCAAAATCCCATATACTAAACTTGCCTCATATACATTCAGTTGATTTCTATGGATCAAGATGCACTAAAGGCCAATCCAAGCGCGTCCTTAATATTTGAACAGTCTGATGGAAAACAGTCTCGTACAAAAAAAGAGAAAAACACATGTATGGGGGCATGTTTAGGTTTTAGTTATTAATCATTTTGAATATTTATCGCCCAGGTCTCATCTCAGACAAGTCGTTCAAAGAGAATGAAAGTGAAGATTAAAATTAAATCTATTAAATATCGAGCGAGATTACTTTGTCGAATTGCGCTGGATGTTCGCTTCACGATCTACGATTCGGTCGAAATTAACCTTTCCTATGCTTCGGGAATTTACATTTCAATGAATGAGTAATTGACTGGCAGAAAAGCGATTTCTTCAGACGACAATTGTTTGCATAAATTTCATTATAACAACGGAATATAAGACAAAATGAATGGGCGAACAACAACACATTGGTTAAGAAGCAGAAAATCAAACACATTTTAGATATTTACAAATATGCATAAGACCGTACAGTTCATATAAGCGACGACTAAGACGACGACGACAATTTTGGGAAAGTATGCCGTCAACGTGTTTGTATCGAAATCAAACGCCTGGTTTGTCGAACATGCGATTTATTCAAATGACTTGTACGTCATATTTCGTATGTTATTTGCATTATATCGCAAGACACGCAATAAATTGGATTTACGGGCGAGATATAGTTTACGTTGAGTTTACATGGTTGAGTTTCTTCTTTTTTTTCTTTTTTTTTGCTTTTCCTCCTCCTAAAGAATGTTTATCAAATGTAATAACATGCAAACCCTTTATGCTTATGTTTTGACCAATTCCCAGTAACAAATTAACCTTTATAACCATTAATTTTCATTGCATTCCAACAACCAACCAACGCAATCATTATCATCATCGCCATCGTTGCTCACGCCATACTCTCATACCATATACGTTGTATAACCATTTATAATGAAAGGAAGAGAGAAATTTCTGTGCACCAATGACGACGAAAATTTGTTTGTTTGCTTGTGTGATCATTACTCATACGATAACAAATTGAACTAAGGATTTTCCGTTCACTAACATTTCTTATGCCCTTCTCTACGTTGTACGTTTTCTAATCAACAATCAACAAAAAAATACAAAAAAATGAAAGAAATAGAAATAAAAACACAAAAAGAAAAGAAAAGAAACGAGAAAAAAAAAAAATAGAAAAAGGATTGACGAACCATCCATCCATACGCACGCACATATACTACAGCAACATTTATTGAGGTTGTGTCAATACAACCGTAGTGATGACGATGTTGTTGCTAATGATAATGGTGATGGCAATGGTGATGGTGTCTTGCATTTTAGAGCGTTTCCCGAATAAACATAACACGCTAATCGTTTTCAATATGTGACGCAAATATATATACATATGTATGTTATATACGTACTTACACAAACATATACGAACTCATATTTAGTTTGATTGTTTGCTGTGGCATAAGAAAATATTAAAAAAAAAGAGAAGAAAAGAAAAAAGCCAACGAAAAGACGCCTCTTAAAAACCACTATTGAAAATTACACTTAAGAACTCTTGTTATGCACATATTTAAACTGTATGCTTGTTTGTGTGTGCGTTTTTGTAACGTGCAAGTATTTGTGTATTGTGCCATTTAAAATGTGTTAAAAGCGTCATTGTAATCAGCGTAAAAAAATAGGAGCAAAAGAAAAAAACAAAAAAAAAAAAAACCGAAACGAAACGATTTAGAACAGTGGCTATTGTTAAAATGGCGCCATTTTTTTTTTTTTTTTTTTTTTTTTTTAATAATTTTGATAATCTGCTTTCTTTGCCTCATTTTTTTCACTCATTTCACGGAATTTCCTAAAACTTAAGTTCGTTTAGTAATTGTCTACAATTTCATTTTAATACGAATGTTTGTCTTACCAAAACGAAAAGAAGAAACAAAATTTAAGATTTAAATATTTAAGCTCCTTAAAGTCAGCAATATTTTAAAAAGTATTGCCTTACTCTGTAAAAAGAAAGACAGAGAGAGAGAGAGAGAGAGAGAGAGTATAACATTTATATCCCATGATACGGATTACATACGTCTGCGCGGATGTACACCACATCCACAAGTACTTAAGATAGGCTCACCTTTTATTATCACTTTCTAAATCGATCTAAGATTGTCAATCCATCCGTCCGTCTGGTTTGTTTTCTTGTGTTCAATGTAGAATTCGCAATTTTTGAGATATTTAGACGAAAATCGATATACGGACGTGTTTTGGCCTAACGATGAACGCTATTAAAATTGGTTCGGATCGGCCCACTTTTTCGACTATTTTCCATATAACGTTTTATATTGAAAATTCGTTATATGATCAACATTATTAAACGAATTGATATAAAATATCTAATGGTGTGTGTGTGTGTGTGTGTGTGTACGTATGCGCTTCGTGAATAGCATATGGATTTTCGGCAATTTTTCTTATTTACGAAGAAATTTAATTAAAAATAAGTTTTATCGCTAAAATTGGTGTTTTTTCTTTTTTTGAAATAATGGACCGGTTTCAAGTTGTCCCAAAGTTCTTCCAAAGTCCAATCTGCCAAGAATTTCTATGCAATAAATTATCATTTGGCTTAAGTTCTACGTTCAAATCAATCTCACATGCTTCGAAATGGAAATCTTTATGAAAATTATTCTATGTGATGCCATAAGGAAATCCAGGTTCTTGAGAACGATTTCGAAACAATTTTTTTGATGGATTGAACTCTTAACGTCACAAACACCGCCATTTGATTCGAATTTTTCAACTGTATTACTTACAGTATGCTCTTAAGGACGATTATGTTGATCGTAAATTTCGCGTGATATGTGATATGTAGTCAGTCCGTAGTTCGTACAGATCCATTATTTTTAGTAATAAATTTCAACCATTTCTATACGCTCTACAATTCTGTATCTTTTCATGGCGGTTTGCCGAACGATACCGAACGCAAACATCAATTTTGATGGAGATCTGAAGGAGAAAACGGACGGAATGACGTTTAAAGAGTATTATGGTAATAATTTGATCATTCGCTGCTATTTCAACTAGCCCGACTTACCACTCACTGCTTAGGTCGATCGTTTGTGAAAAATTAATAGATAATTTATAGATCGACTTTAATCCGCTTTTCGTAAATGGAACTTGAAATAAAAAGAAAAAGTTCTTCTTTATCCGATTGGATACATGCAGATTGAACAGTAAATGCTTGTGCAGGGATCATAAGGTTTTAATTTGTCATCCTTCCTTCTTCTTCTTCTTGATTCAAGATGTTGTTGGGTGTGGCTTATTCGTAACCTGAGCATAGCCTTCGTTCTGGTTCATAGTAGACCCACCCTCCATCTATATTTAGCAGAGAATTTGAGATGCCTTTAGAAAACTAACGTTTAACACCAATACTAACAACCCAGAATGTATTTAAACTTTGTAAACATGACTGTCCTGGTTAATATTACCGTGAGTATCTATCTTGAAAGCCAGTCTCACGCTGCCCGACGGCACAAGGAGTTAATTTGATAAGCGATGACTAACGCCGCCACAGAGTAACACAATCCCCTTCAAAAGGGGTTCTAGTTGACCTGAAGTACCAGAATAAGAAAGAAGTACCTTTAAGCCATCTTTCTTGTAACTCTGATCGGCGGGTAGACCTATCTAATACATCATTGTTTAACGTTACCAAGAAATTTCGATGTAACCGTAGCCATTAGAATACTTTCCGAAGAGTCATACCTGGCAGCCAGGCATGAAGGCAATTTACTGGTAACCTTACTGCGCCCAATTTCCTGATTTTTCGGGTATACAATTTATTTCAAGTCTTTATAGCTTTGGGTGCTCTACTGGGTTACTATACCCAACCGTAGTCGGTCGAGCCTTTGGATTTTTCATACGTCCCGGAAGGCCATCCAGCACACTGTCATTTCACGAGGAAAACGCTTCAGAAGACGTCATCAACCCAGCATATGTCCAACTGCGCCCTCGCCGTGCCGTCCGAGCTAAGCAGCTTTTATCGCCTCCGGGGCAGAAGAATATATGAAAAAAGAATAATGTCCACTTTTTTAAAGAAAAGACTTCTTCCGATCCTCGCGTTGGGCGTGGACAAGAAAATAAACCCGTCGCCAGGTTATAGATAGTAAACTGTGCTTCTCTTTCGAAAACTAAACAGTTTTTAAAAATGAGAGATGTAAAGCATACAGCTACGGTATGGTGGTTATAGAGCCATCACGACAAGGTGAGGGTATCGGTGCGTTTACCGTCCTTCAAAGATTCGCATAATCTTGCTCCCTCTTTTAAAGCAGGACAGACGAATGTCGCTGCATCGATCACCGATTTTTGATAGGGTAGGGAAAGATCTGCGTTGACGGTACAAGTACGAGTCCGAGGAGGGCGCGCATGCGTTATTGGTACTAAATAAATTCATGAATACTGCAGATTTACTGCAAGAGTCATTTGCAGACGCCATTTATTTTTTCTTTGTTCAGGTCATATTCATAGTTGCCATCAATAAAAAGTGATCAAAAGATTCTATCTCTCTCTCCCTCTCCCTCCCTCCCTCTCTCTATAGGGATAATTTGAATTATTCAAGCTATTTATAATTTTAAGTGTAATTTCATTTTCCGTACATAATACGATGCTATTTATTTAATCTTATATATATATATATATATATATATATATATATATATATATACACATGTGCCTTTCATTACATACAAAATCTCAGTTAGTATCTGTTGTTCTGTATTTAAATTAAAACACGACCACAATTTACTCTGCCTTTTTTTTTTTTTTGTTTTTCATTCATATCATGCCACTGAAATGAATGCATATTCCAAAGTCAAAGAAAAACTTTTTCAATTAAACGAAAAAAAATACATAATAATAAATATTTCTCCCCTTCAGAATATTTGTTCAACAACAGTAACAAATAAAATTTTTCAAAAAAAAGAAATTACTTGGAAAATAACAGAAGGAAATGCAAGAACCCCTGATGGTTATGTGCTATAGGACATGTGTGAAAATGGAATACAGAACGAACTAACTGCTTAATAGGGTATCATCAAATCAAATCATGCCCTTTCATTACTCAGCTTGACGCATCAGCGCGAACTATTTGAAAAACTTGTATAAGCTGAACTTTTCCCACCTAAGTTAAACTCTCCTAAGTTATCTTTGGCTAACTAATAATTTCCATCGACTTTTATATCAATGTCTACATGTTCGATGAGTTAGTTTTAAGTTACAATGTTTTGCTCTTTCTTAATTTACACTCAATACACCATAAATCACTATTAAGGTACAAGTTTGCGCGGATGTATGTGCACTTTTTACTATATCAATTAATTCAGAATCTCTTTCTGAATCCATTCATGCATGTCGTTTCATCCGATGTGCACCGGAGTTATTTTTGATGAAATGTCTTGACCCACGGACGAGAGGAGACATTGAAATGAATGAAATGAATTCAAAGTGAGTTATTTTTACGATATTTGAAAATTGAGTATTTCGGCTTAGTTTGGCAAAGTATTGTGAGGCATTGAATGGTTGGCTATGTTCAGTTAGGCAAAGTATTGTAAAGTAGTGAATGATCGGTTATGTTCAGTTAGACAAAGTATCGTAAGGTATTAAAGGTCCGGCTATGTTCAGTTAGGCAAAGTATTGTAAGGTAGTGAATGGTCGGCTGTGTTCGTTTAGGCAAAGTATTGTAAGGCATTGAATGGTCGGCTATGTTCGGTTAGGCAAAGTATTGTAAAGTAGTGAATGATCGGTTATGTTCAGTTAGGCAAAGTATTGTAAGGCATTGAATGGTCGGCTATATTCAGTTAGGCAAAGTATCGTAAGGTATTAAAGGTCCGGCTATGTTCGTTTAGGCAAAGTATTGTAAGGCATTGAATGGTCGGCTGTGTTCGGTTAGGCAAAGTATTGTAAAGTAGTGAATGATCGGTTATGTTCAGTTAGGCAAAGTATCGTAAGGTATTAAAGGTCCGGCTATGTTCAGTTAGGCAAAGTATTGTAAGGCATTGAATGGTCGGCTATGTTCGGTTAGGCAAAGTGTTGTAAGGTAGTGAATGGTCGGCTGTGTTCGTTTAGGCAAAGTATTGTAAGGCATTGAATGGTCGGCTATGTTCGGTTAGGCAAAGTATTGTAAGGTAGTGAATCGTCGGCTATGTTCAGTGATAATTAAGTAATATTTTTATTAATATTAAATACTGTGGATGCCTACATTGGAGAGTGTTAAAAGAATTCTAGCCCAAGATCTGTACAGATGACGAGCTTTTCCACGTATAATACAATTCTGAGCATTGAAAATGAAACTGAAAATGGAAATGAAAATGAAACGACAAACTTAATATGTATCTTTGTTGCTGCGTATAAAAAAAGGTTTAGGGCGCGGGGGTGGGGAAAGAAATTCTAAAAATATCTTTTGTGTGTGTGCGTGCAAAATGATTCTATTTTTAATGCTTTCATGTGCAAGCATAGTAAGTAAGTTAATATATTTTAATATGGTTTTCCTGGCGTTAAATATTAAAGTTGAATTTTTATGGCATACGGCGTGTATGTTCCGTATGTTCCGTTTGCAATACAAATGCTCGCTGTATGATAAACCAATTATACGCTAGTGTGTCACCACAAACTAACCACCTTCAATTCAGTTTTTCTCTCTTTCCCCTCCACTTTACGGCTGCGAGGGCTTCAAAAATAATTTCCCTTCCATTATAGAAGAAGAAGAAGAAGAAGAAGAAGAAGAAGAAAAAAATGCTTCTTTCATATATATATACTTTCATATATATATATATATATATATATATATATATACGAACATCTATATACAATATATACATGTCTATACAAATATGTGCTTGTATGTATGGATATACTGAGGCAAAGATAAAACGCTTACGAATTACGAAAAACTAAAAACGCAAATGAAAATTAAATTTTAATCGAAAACTTTCTCTTTTTGCATTTTTGTTGAATATTTTGTGTGAACTTGTGAGAAAGAGGTTTCTTTGTGGTTTTCTTTCCTTTTTTTATTTTTTTTATTTGTTTTTTAATGAGTATATTTAATGAACGATGTGATCGTTTAATTAAACGCCAAATGCTTTTATTGCAAGACTTTAATTGAGTTTAAATTGATGGCTTCAGCACACAAAAGCGATTCTCAAATATCTTTTATTGAGTCCTAGTTGTAACAAAAACAAAAAAAATATATATATACATATTAATAATAATAAAAATAATTCGCATTAATATTAAAGATCGATTATGTCGGAATCAATAACACCCAACATCATCGCTGTCATCTTCATTTAGGGCATGCCGTAGCAATTTATACAATAATTTCATATCTTATGGATTGATTTCTGTACAAGACACATAAGGTTGTGGCAGAAGCGTTTTGACGAACTCGTTCAATTCATTAAAACACCGAGTTGTAATCGCTCGCTCAACCTTTTCACGATTTATTTACTCGTAATTTTAAGTTTTTTTTATTTTTTACTTTAAATATGAAGAAAATCCATTTAATCCGTCGTACATGACAATACTCTAAACATAACATAACCTGCAAGCATGAATATCTTATCAGGATCTTATGACTGAAAGGAAATACGTAAGGGAGAGCTATACTTAAATATATGTTGTCATATGCAAAACTATGTCCTTCTGTCCTAATAAACATAAACGACTTTCTCACCATTTTCCTAACCCAATACGTGCAAGGATTAAGAAAAATTAACAAAAACTATTAGTATGAAGAAAAGATTAAAGAATTAAATACTGAATCTTCAGGTTTTTTAATCGCCCTTTCTTCTAATTGTCACCGAACCGATGGAAGTTGAGAATTGATTTATTTGATTTTCAATAGAAAATATATTTTAAAAGTATTCATTAACAGACGAACAGACACACAATAGACGTTTGTGACTAAATCGATTTGCTTACGTGGTTCTTTTTAAGATTGTGGTGCACAGTGGTGCACATGGATCGACAATGCATTTGCAAAGGAAGAATTAGACAATAACTGCTGCCTCACTTAACCTGAATTAAAAATATTCAATTCATTGATTTTCTTCACTTGTTTTATATGGCAAGTGCATGATATATATAAATGTCGCCGTTATTGATGAACTGAATCATTCGACCATTCCATACCCTACACTACTTCGCCTAGTACAATTTTTCGGTATCGTTTTGATAATAATACACCAACACGTCCACATTGTTTCCATGAAAGCCCGCATATTGAAAGGTTAGGTTGTTCTCTTCATATAAGTGTTTGCGTTGGGGTCAAAAAGAAAAATAAATAGACTTATGTGATCCAAATTTCCTACTATTAATCTTTTTGGTGAAACGCAACTATAAATTAATTTTCATTACAAAGTATCAAAAACGGAGTCTTTTTTTCGAAAGGCTTACTACCAAAATATAGACCAATATGGCTCACATTAGGTCCATTTCATTTATTTATTTAATTACGATCATGAACAAATTTTCAGCGCAAAAAAAATAACAATTAGTCTCTGTTGTCATATAAACGTTTGCGTTTCATAAGGATCCTTATATGTGGTAGTATCCTAAAACTAGACCGACGTGTTCCAAATTCGGTAAGGTAGATTTCTTTGCCAAGTTACTACTATGAGCCAAGTTCCTCCGTGAAATATTGAAAATTCGACCTTTTCACCTTATAAAGATTCAGTTTCCGTAGGATCGTTCAGACCGCACCAATTTAAAATGTCGAAATACTACTACTTACGCACTTTTGCCGACAAATTTTAAAAATTGCAAGTTTTTTTTATATCGATTTTTCAAGAGAGAAAAAGATTTTTGTGGAGTGATCAAAGATGTGGATGGATTCGAATCATTTCCAATAACGTTCGTCCTTGAGCCAAAGTACATCTGTGTACCAAATCAAAATGTCACAAAAATTGTAATCTTTAGCTTGAACACTATTTTACGTGGACAAATACCAGACGGACTGGCGAACACGCGGGCTTAAATCGATTTAAAAGATGATTCTGAATCGATCGGTACAATAAAAGGTGGGTCTATTTTAAGCCCTTCTGGGTATTTCATACGGCCGCACTAACCTAATATACCTTGTAACACAACGGGTGTAGAGTGTAAACAACTTAAACTTGTACACTAATGCTTGGAATTTCATGCAATTTCGTCACATTTCGTCTGCAGATCGCTAGTAATCTGAAAATTATATGAATTCGTTAATAGTGGCGACATCTGTATGCCAAACTGCAAACGTATTGAGTGATCTGTTATGTGAATAATTTTATATATAAATTGGTATCTAAAAAACATCGCCGCTACCGAATGTATCCTTCACTTGATGCATGACGGAAGGGGCTGAACTTTTTCTTATTTTCTATCGAAGATTGTGGATTATGTCGCAAAGTCGATGGCTACAACAGACAGCGACATTGAAATACACGATAATTTGATGAAAGTTTGATTATAAAAACGAAAACGTGTTGAGATTCGCTGCGTTAGTCGTCCTAACGTAACGTTTTTCGTGCTCAGATTGCTCAGATTTAGTCTCTTCTACGACTTAATAAAAAAGATTACAATTTTTTTTCTCGCACTTATGAAATTGCTTTCGTTCGGTTTACTTTACTTTTTTGGGTTTTTTTTTTTTTGTGCTTAATAGAAGGACACGTTTACCACATTTGCAGTTATTTACTCTTTGAAGCTTTGATTCGGTGAATATTTCATTGCATCCGAAACCGTAAAGTACATCAATCGTGTTAAACGAGATGTAACGTGTGATGTGATTTCAAGTATTAGTAAATTTGCCTATATATTTAACGAAATTCGAATACGATCTTTATTATAGTTTCGATGCAAGAGGCAATTGTTGTTCCAAAACGTTCAGACGTCATTAAAGCGATAATTGCGAAAAAAAGGATATCTGGTGAATAAAAGGTGAATATTTTTAATCTATAACCTGAAAGTCAATAAATTGATTTGAATTCAAGATGATGATGATGATGATGATGATCAAGAGCGTCTTGCGACGGCTAGAGTATTGAAAAGTTAACATTTGAATTTGTTTTTTTTGTCTTTCAATACTCATTTAAATGCTCCAAGCGAACTTTTTCAACATTTTGCTTACAATTGTAATCAGTTACATAAGAATGATTGTTTAATTTATGTTGTGTCGGGCTTCCAGCACAACGAGATATTTATTGCTTGTAGCAAAATTAAAAGAAAGGAAAAGAAAGAAAAAAGAAACCATTTTCAAAATGAAGATTATATTTAAATAGATTAATTTTTGAAAAGAGACTAAGCTTTTCACAAATGTTTGTAAGAATTCTAAAACAATTATATAATTAATTAAATGAAAAAGTTAATGATAAGGTATCAAACGATTCGTTTCGATTTTATTCTTTCATAAAGTATTTCTCTGCTGTTTCTTAACCACTTTGTTACTAACTAACTCTGCTTGCAATTGTGTTTGTGTGTGTGTGTGTGTGTGTGTGTGTATATACATGTGAATGTGCATGTGCATGTGTGTTAAAATGTCATTAATTTTCTGTTTCCTGAGATTTTCAGGTTTTCATTGAACCATAAAATGTGTGCATGAACAAATCTTACACACACACACACACACACACACACACACAGGCAGGCACACACATTTAACCGAAAAGAAAAGAGGTGTTTACTGAGCATACATTTAGTAACACATACACAAGTTTTAAGGGGGGAAAGGAAATAATAGTAGTGTTATAAATAATACTTATACACGAGGACACATATGTGGACAGACACACAGACAGACAGAAAGACAGACAGATAGATATACTTGCATAAATATAAATAGTAAATGTTCCAAATTTATATGTAAAAGTTAAGTGAGAGATATACACAAATCGAATTTAGATGGAAGTACTCTAGGTATTAGCCTATATTATAACCCTACAGCACTAGGACTTGTGCAAGAGTATATTATATATAGCTTATGTGGATGTACACAATATTTAAGAAAGGGCTTAAGATGAACCCACCTAACACCATTGAATAATTCAATATCATTTTCTGAATTAATCTAATCTTGTCTGTCCATGTTTGTTTTTTATTTTGACAAAATTTGGTACACTAATGTGCTTTGGCTTAAAGACGTACGCTATTGAAAATGATTCAGGTTAGGACACCTTTTCGTCCACTTCCGATATGACGCGTTAGTTTGAAAAGTCTTTATGTGGAACTGGCTGGTCTACTATTATATGGTATTCCGGTGGTGGGCCGTGACTTATTACAATGTGTTTACTTGTTATTCTATTCCTTAAACGTTCTTAACGCGTTGATTAAAAAAATCGCACTATTTTATAAGGGATTTATTTCACTTATTTAATTCTTTTCATTTATTATATTTTGCAAATACTTATCCGATTCGCTTCTTGTTCTCGAAACTCGTAGTACTTCATAGCTCATTTTTTGAATTAAAAAAAAAAAAAAAAAAAAAGAAGAAAGTAATGTGTTAAGCTATTCATGTTTCTATTAAACTCTGCTTTAACTGGTTACGCAAAGTCATGGCGTTTGTTTACAGACGGATTTACAGACAATTGACTACCTTACGGTTATCCGAATGATTTATGATCGTTGTTCAATACGTAACGATAAACTTGGAAAAACATGAAACACATTCTTATATAAATAAAATTAAGTTCAATTTAAATTTTTTTTTTTTTTTTTTTTTTTCATTTATTTTCAATACTTTTATCTATTTTTCTCATTTTGAACAATTTGTTATCAGGTTTTGTTGAAAAGTGCTGAAAAGTATAACAGCCAGTGGTCGATGTAAAGTAATGGCCGGGGAAAAGAAGGGCATAAAGGATATTGATATATAGAAAGAAAGAAATGTGAATCGATATACATGTGTGTGTGTGTGTGTGTGTGTTTGTGTGTTTATTTTTCTTCTTCCCTTTTTTTTTTGAACAAAACGAATAAACATTTTGGAAAGTTTTATAAATTGAAGTTCCGGAAAGGAATTCAGCAAATTTGCTGCAAATACATGCGACATGGCAATGTTTAAATGGAAGGTGTTATGTTTTTAAATAACAATAACATCAACAACAACAACAACAACAATGGCAAGATTCTATCTGGGTTTTTATAAGAGTTCATATTTGCGCGTTTGTCGTTGAAAAATATTTCTAAATATAGAAGAATATGTGGTAAATAGGAGGCAAACGGACAAAAATAAAATAAAGCAAAAACAACAAATAATAGACGGACGGAAACTTATTTTTTTAAAATAAATTGAAATACAAAAAAAAAAAAAAAAGAGGTGAAAAGTTTTTCAACAATTCTTATAGCAAGAGACGACACATTCATTACGTACAGTATTCAGAGGTATTCACACTCGCCAAAGCTCTAAGGTTGAGAACGAAGTTTCCAAGTAAAGTGCTTTTTAAATCAACCAAAACTTTTCTACAAACTGTTTCTATTTTTTTTTTCCTCTTCTTTTTTTCTTCGTGCATTTTCTAAATTTCTGTTGCAATTATATCTGTCAGATTTCCAATCTATAAATCTATCGCTTTACTATTCTCGTTCGCTAACAAAAATCCAATTAGATAATTTCCTCTTGCTTGTGTTTTTTTTATTAGGAGCGATACTTTTCCGAAATTTGAAAATAAGATAAATAAAAAAGTCTGTCTCTTTATTTTTGAAGAGCTTAGACAATGCAAAATATCGACATCGACGACTGACGCACACTATGATGACTCCCATTGCTAATCATTCTGTCCAACACTAGTTGCGTTATAACTGCGCTCGCTTGGTGAATATTCACCGCTATATGCTCCAAGCTATGTGGCCATGGGTGTGTTAAAGGACACGACCGCAGAGCCGCTCGAACAGAGACGGTTTTTGGCGATCCAATCCTCTGCGGTGAATAAACTTTAAGCACTCGCAACTGAGCTGTCACTTTGGCAAAAAAAAATTTTGTAATGCTTTCTAAGCGCTCACGAAACGTGAGACGCTGCACAATGCAACAGCAAATTCCAGTGGATATTTTCACATGCACACACAAAAGCACACAAAAAAAGTATATTTTAAAATGGAAATTACAATTTTTAAAAGCATCGCTCTCGATGAAAGACATTTACACTAAAATCAGAAGAAATTCACGATTAAGTGAAACTTGATTCACTTACATGAGCTTACTTTTATTGCATATCACGAGAGTTTATCTATACGCGACGTTATGCGAAAACTAACGAGCCAGCTTCGGTCGTAACAGTTA
This sequence comes from Glossina morsitans morsitans, assembly GCA_001077435.1. Classification (NCBI taxonomy): domain Eukaryota; kingdom Metazoa; phylum Arthropoda; class Insecta; order Diptera; family Glossinidae; genus Glossina; species Glossina morsitans. The sequence continues at coordinate 51,927 of CCAG010019520.1, read as the reverse complement.
ATGATAATGGTTTTCTTCAGGCTAAGCTAGAGGAATCGAGAAACTCTGGGATACAAGGTGTCATCAAGATGCCGTATCACGTGTTATTCGCTTTCAGAAAAATTGTAATTCAACAAAAATATAGCAAGCAGTAAAGAGTAAAGTAAAATTGCCAAGAATGCATAACAGAGGGCCGATTAGTATTATTTCGATATCACAAAGAAATTGTGCCTTGAAATATGCTTTGAATAGTCAAAGTAGCGCTAATAATAGATCGGCCTTTGGCCATATTCCGTCCGTGTGTGCATCTGTTTGCCTCTTACTGTCAGCGTCAATTGAAAAATAAATGAAACTATAATTAAAAAATATAATATTCCGTCCGTCCGTCCGTACTTTTGCATCAATATATAAAGCAGAAAGTATAACGAAATTCGTTGGGCATGCAGTATAGATGACTTATTCATCAATATCTATTTTGTCCTCTTCAAAATAATCCCTTTTAGATATGACAAATTTGACTCGGCGGTTTTTTTTAAACTCCAAAGCATTTCTGATATGTACTTTTTGGTAGGGCCTTGAGATCTTCCGACAATTCGGTCTTTATCTCCTTAATCGTAGGAAAACTCAGCCTTTCATGCATTTTTTCATTGTATTGGACATATGGAAAAGTCGCAAAAGGAAAGAAACTCGCAAATCGAATGTACGTGACCCACGAAAGTTGAAATTTTTCGAACACACCTTATAAGTTACATTACAAGTACCTATGAATATTGGACCGTGGGTATGTTATTATGTGCACTTCACTCTGTAGAACTTGGGAATACGCATTAACTGTTGACAATGTCCGTCCGTTTATCATCTTTTAAAAATCCCGATTATAATATCAAAACTTTGTTAATTTTAAAATAGTTTTCTCTTTTTTTTTTGGTGTTTTTTGGTGTAAGCGAGACTCTGAAATATATTTTCCTCAAATACATTGTCTACTCTTCTATCATTTGTGCAATAATTTCCTTTTCATCATTTTATGATGCCCAGCTAAGTAAATATTATAGTAATGGCCTATAAAAATGGCAAGACATTTTTCTGCGAAACTTGAACGTGTACGCCTTGTTAAAGTTAAGGGAACGATATGGTTATCCTTACATAACAGATTCGAATATTTACAATGCCATGTCATGATCGTTAGCTTGCTTAGGTTCCGATTCAGCAATAATAAAATAAATGCAAGAGCATTAGATTAAAAAAATTAAAAAATTCGATTCAAGTTTTTACTCTTATTTGCGTTGTCGTATTTTACGAAAACTTAAGGTGAACGAAAAAAAAATTTGGATATTTCTTAGCTATAGTCGTAAGTCATCGGAAATATTTATTTATTGCATATGCTACGAGTGTGAAATTAAAAAATTCGATTAAAAATGTGAAACTACATAAGATAGAAGAATTTTGGGTATTTTAATGATTGTTGCAAATGGATGAAGCAAATTAGTTTACCCCGATCATAAAAATAAATGCTACTTAAGCTATTTATTTAAATCATTGAAAATGTTAAGAGAACAAAAAATGCTCGGTTCCCTCTGAAAGGATACAAATTTTGTTTGTGGGTTTTAATGTTTGTCTCTCTGTGTGTGTGTGTGTGTGTGTGTGTGTGTGCATGTGCATGTGTTAATTTCAGCTTATACCCAGCACATTTAAGTACATACAAATTTTACTGCAGTTGTATTTAGACAAGAATATATTTTTATATCCATAAAAGCGAATAAGGTGAGGAGATAGACTCTAAATTTTTAAAATGTCAGAGGTAAGACAAGTTTTTTATTTCGTTTGCAACATTGACTAAAGCATATCAAAGATATAATGAGACAGACAAATATTTCTACTTAGCATAAAGTTTTAAACGTAGTCAGTATCAAGACTATTTGTTTGCGGAAAATGAGCAAAAAAAAACTCAACCATATTTCTGTAACTGATAGAAGAAAATGAATTACGACAAACCCTATTAAGCACAGACCGTAGATGAAGAATAATAGAGAAACCTTCAAATTCAAAGATCGAAGAATTAAAAACAATTTCATCCGTATTTTACGCCTTATGGCGTATGGCAATCAAAATTAAGCTAATGATGTGTTGAAACGCCCAAAATTAGAGAGAGATAGAAAGAGTGAGAGTGAGAGGGAGAAAGAAAGAAAGAGATGAAAAAAGAAAAAAGGAAGCAAACACGAAAAGAAAGAAAGAGATGAAAAAAGAAAAAAGGAAGCAAACACGAGAATTTTACTTCATTACCTTAAGTGGAGGTGATAGGCATTCTCAAAATTTAGTGCATGGCGTATACAACTATGTATGTACTTATGAATGTATGTATGTATGTATGTATGTATGTATGTACGCGCATATATGCACCTATACCGTAGCGCCAACTGAATCCAAAAAGTTCATTTGAGTGTCGTATTTTGTGCTTTCCTTTTGTTCTATGCTTTTTTCTACTCCCTCTGCTCTATTTGGATGTGCGTGTATATGAATACGCTGGTTTTTTTTAAATCGCCCAAAAAAAAGGGAGGCAAATTTGTTGTATTTCGTGCAAAAAAAAAAAAAAAAAGAAAAAGGGTATATTTTACCATGTTTTGTATTTGTTCAGGCTCCTCTCTTGTGTACTAACCGTTTCTTTTTATTAATATTATTTTGTAGCATATTTACAGGTGCAAAGTTTTAAATAATGCAGCAACAACAACAACGACAATAACTACAAAAAATAAAATAAATGAAAAAAAAAAAGAAAGAAAAAAGTTTGCCAGTTGCAATTATTTTACTTATTTACGTGTTTTTTTTTCTTTCTCTCTTCTTCTTATTCTTCTTCTTTTTCTTTCCTACACCGAGACATTTTAACAGTATTTTAAAGTCTGTTTTTTTTTTTTTAATACATTTTTTTCTGTTTTGTATTCATTTGAAAACATTTATTTTATGTATATTTATATACATATATATATATATATATATATATGTGTGTATGTATATAAATATAAATATAAATTTATAGTTTCATTTACCCTTGCGTCCCTTGTTTTTGTTTTTTCTTTGATGGTTTTACTTTGCTATTGGTTGGGTTGGGTTGGGTTGGGTTGGGGTGGAAGAAGAAGGAAAGCGAATAATTCTTAAAATGGTTTTAATTAAAGAAAAGTTGATTTTTAAACACTTTAGGGTTTTATGACTGTTTGCCGCTGCACTGCTTGCATAATGCTTTTGTTATGTTCTTGTTAATTTTCGTTGAGTATGAGTGAGAACAAGCTCGTGTGCTTATCTAAATATCCCCAATAGACTTTAATTAAAGATGAAAACTTTCAAGTTTTACTGCTACTTTATCTACTTTCGCATTAAAAAGATTTCGCGCTCTCTTACATTCAATGCAAAATTTTTAATAAACAAATTGTCTGTAAAAACATAGTACAGTGCGTTTCAAGATCTATCCCCATATATCATATGCAATTGTTTCGCGACCCGCGCTCAAGACATCTTAAATAATCAATCAATAATATTTTAATGACTAAACCGATCAGAATCATCATCACTTTGTATTTTTATACGATTCCCTTTGATTTCATTTAAATTAATATTAACACTTAAACACAAACATGTTATTATATATTAGTATATAGGCATAGTTCGAGATTTGTGCACATCTGGATAAAGTTTGACGGCTTCAGCAAAGCTTGAAAGCAAAAAATTTTAGTGACTTTTAAGAATGAATAGATAATTTTTTTTTTTGCTTAAATCTGATTAGACGCGTGTTACAAGGAGAGCTAGGATATAGTACACAATGAATGCTCTAATATTCACGACGAAAGGGATGAAATTTTGTCATTCATTCATTCATTCGTCGAACACATAAGAAAAAAGTTTTATTTATAACTTTACTATATTGCTGGATTTAGCACTAGTTCTTTATTGACCGATATACCAAAAAAAAAAAAAAATTCGTGCCATTATGGAAAACACTGTGAAGCGTTATGTGCACATTACTGACATCAGTATGATATGTATTTGATTATTTGCTTCCTATAGCAGAATTTGCATTTTCGGAAATTAGTTTTACGCTTGTGAAGGGCAAAAGCTTCATAGTGCCTATGATTATATTTTCTCGACAGTGGGGGGGCACCTTGAAGATCCCCTGATGAAGTGTGTGTTACAGGCTTGCCAGGCTTGTCATTATCGAAATCAAATACATTTGCGCTTGCAATAAACAAAGACCTATGAACCTTTCTTTGTAGCTCAACATTTGTCATTCATTCATTCATTCATTCCATGCTTCTTTGTAGCATTTTTCCTCTACGAAAATGATGAAGGCAAACAATTTTTTCCCATCTTCATATATGCAGTTAACAATTAAGGATATATTTCATTGAAATTCACTTTTGGAATTTTGGAGATTTTATACCATTAGCTGTTAAATCTATTGGCGACAAATAAAAGTAAAAGTCTTGTATTTCTACAGGATCTTTATTCCTGTGTCCAATGTCCCTTCAATTTTTGCTAAAGTCTTGTCCATATCAGTAATACGCTTACTCTTATCTTGATCTGCATAAAATCTCAAAATATTTTTGTTATGTGATTTCGATTCATTTCAAGAAATTTATGCGATTTCCCAAGAAATCCGATGATGACGGTTTTCCTTCCATTTTAAATACTGCACTAAAACACAGATACTGGAAATGCTATATAAAATATAAAAAAAAAGGCAATGTGTAAAATAACTGCCAGGAGTCTACTCTTTCTTAGAAGTCTACGATCCAGATGCTGTAGCGTTCACATCAATTTGTACATTTGTACATTTGTACAGTGTACAGTGTGGTTGCTCCCAAAATCGCGGGAACGTTAAATATTTGAGGTGTTAGATAGGCCTCGCCCCCGTCAGAGGGAAGAGCATGCCATACACATGTCCTTGATCTGGAACTGCTTGGGAGCCTCCCTGCTCCCAGCGGGGCGTGAGTGACGCGTTCTCACTCCGTGTGCCATCGGGCACCGTAGGGTTAAGCCTCCACGGCAGGTACCTACGTAAACCCCCTGTCACATCTGTATTTAATATGATGGCTTAAGTAAAAATTTGTGAATGCACAGAAAAACAAGTAAAAACACTATAGTGGGCTGCGGCACACCATTAAATACCCTATGCCAGTCTATAGGGATTGATAAAACGACTTTTTAAAATAATGTCTTATATGGGAAGTGGTTGAAAAAAGTGATGCAATCTGAAGCATTTTCAACAGCATTCATCGTCGGGCGAGAGCACGTCAGTGTATCAAATTTCATCAAAATTTCCCCAAAATTTGTAATCTTTGAGTTGAACACAAGGAAGCAAAGTGAATAGACGGACAGACAAGACGAACAAAAATCGATTCAGAAAATGATTCCAGATCGGTTGGTATAATAAAAGGCGGGTTTATCCAAAAGTCCTCCTGGGTGCTGCATATATCCGCACAAACTTAATATATCCTTGTATCAGAAGCGGCGTAGGGTATAAAAATAATATAATATGAAAGAAAGAAATAAGAAAAAGGCAGTTTTTTCTATAAGAAAAAATTGAATTTTTTCAAAATAATTTTTAAAAATAATTGACTGTGAAATTTCAATGGCGTAGCATTCACGACATTTTCCATCGTAATGAAATTGAATCTTATATAGCCTTTACGTCCACCATGGTGTTAAATGGCAAGCGTTTTATAGCCATCACCGAATGTAGGATGAGGGTCATATTAATTTTGTCAAAACGCCCGAGATGGAAGCTTCAGCGACCCCACAATTGTAAATCAATTGAAACATGTCCGTCTGTTCGACTCCGTGTGTATTTATATGTCTGTTTTAGACATTCCCCTGCCCGCAAAAATTAAGGTATTTGGCAGAAACATTGCAAGTTCTTGCACGCAGATTGATATTGAAAATGGGCCAAATTGGTCGAAGGACACGCCTACAGTAGTAGCTACGTTAAGGGAGAACATCTTTGTTTTTCAAAAAGAATAAAAAAAATGCAGCCGATAAATCTACTCATACACCCTATACATATACACCCTATTTTAAATATAAGAAAAAACCAACCACGCCCACCCAACGTTATAGAGTATAAAAATTTAGCTCAGGATTAAGGCGATGGGTATAATAGATTCGGTCACGGGCGCATATAATATCCCTACTTGTTTTCTTATATATACTCATCGGTCAATGAAAAAGGATAAAGAAAATATTATAAAGTTTTTCATAAAAGATTATCATTAACCATAGACAAAATTTGTGCTAATAAAATTAAAAAAAAAAAAAATATATATATCATCGTATCAGGTTTAGAAAGTTTCAACACTTGAAAAAGACAACTTTTTCAACAATTTCATTGCATATAGTTAAAAAAAATATGAATTAACGAATTGCTCGAATTGTAGGTTAGATTAGTTATTGATGCCCAGATAAAATATATAGTTTTGCTGTAAAAGTTCGCTTTAAATTGAATTAAATTTCAAGAAGATAGAAAACTATATTCACCTGTAACCGAATCTTTTATGCTCATCAATGCCATTTTGAAGAAGACTTAAAGAAAGAAAAAAAAAACCTAAATTTTCTTACTGTTAATAATGCTGGGTGGGCGTGGACAGTTTTGTTAAACAAAAGAGGAAACTGTTTGAAGCATTTATATGGCCATTTTTCGCATCACGAGTACATTTACCATAGCAATTAATAGACGGATAGACAGATAGATAGATAGACAGATGGATGGATTAACAAATATTTTTACAACGGTTGATACTAATCAGCACTATGTAGACTTTATAAGGTGTGCCGATCTTCTTTCTCGATGCTGCAAACGTGTTGACAAAAGAGTGAAATTTTAATATTCTATAATATTAAGTAGGCGTGGTTAAATTTTTTACTTTTTTGTACACGAACTCCCGAACCCCCATAGAATAGAAATATAAATTTTTATCACCGTATCTGTTCTGGTTCATAAGCAACGAGCAAAGAATCAAATTTCTTTTGTTTTTGAAACCAGAGATGATCTGAGTTGATGTTGTACTGCGGCCATGCTCTTTGGCCGATATGGCTCAATTTCAATACCAACCTGCCTGTAAGAACTTCCAAATTGTTTCTGCCAAATTTAAGACAGATACTATACTTATTGCAACCTAGGAAAATGTTTACCACAACAGGACAGACGGACATGCTTTAATCAGTTTAGAATTCGATACTAATCAAAAAGGAGGACTGTTATACTTGGTCTTGCGTGTCGTGTCGTCTGATATTTTAATGACTAGAGATACATTCTTTAGTTAATGTTGATCATCTTTATCATAAAAAAGAGGAACAAATTTCGATATCTTATATAGATATAGCTACGCGTGGTCAATTTGTTTTTATTTTTGTTCTGCACATACGTTATGTTACAATATCTTTTACACTTTATGAGCAATAAGTAAAAAGCATTAATTTTTCTTTTCTTCTTTACGGCAATGTGTTCTCAGTTTATATTATGCTGTAGGCGTGTCATGTGACAGATTTATCCCATTCTCAATATTAACCTGCGCGTAAAAACTTCCAACCTTTTTGCCATACTTTAAACGGGTATCTCAATGATTGCGACTGGGTAATCACTTACCATGAAAGGACGGATAGATGGAAGCATAGATTGATAGAGTGTGTATACTGTATATGACCTCGCAAGCTTCAAACATGTCTTACAAACATTTTCATGCAATGAAGACACCCTTAGTCTCTCAGTGATGGGCATAAAGGAGAAAGAAAATGAGAAAATTGTGCCTTTATTTTCTGTTTTCTTTTTACTTCACTCGATGATTTAACCGTTAGTTGGAACTGCCTAAGAAATCGTGAATCTTTAGCACAAACAGCGAATCAAAATTCTATAAGTAGAAGAGAAAAAGAAGACAACTTCATTTTACGGACATGGTAGTATTAAGTGAAAATTTTTCCAAGAAGTTGTCAGCGAGTTTGTGAATGATACGAACGATGGTGGCGAAGTCAACGATGATGAGAGCTCTTCAAAATTTTGAAAGCAATGAATATCAAGTGAATAACTTTTCCCCATTATTTTTTGATCAATTAAAATGGATCGTTAAAGGGCTCTTTTAAAGACGCTATTTAACTATCGGTTGGATATGCTTATAATTATTCTTCTCTTGGATGGCTGCGCATCCTACATATATTCTACAAATATGCTATGAATGTCAGTCAGTCAAATGTGAAGCAAAAAATATTGCATAGGACTCAGTTATAGTATCACTATTGCGATATATAATAATTAGTTTACTAGTGTTGTTGTAAGCACTTCTGACCGATGGACTGTTAATCTACTTTTTAATCTAAATTTCAAGAATTTTGCGTTCATTTTTGTTCAAATTGTTATTGTTTTTTTTTTTACTGGTCGTAGCTCGAAACTCATGCCTTAGTTTAGTTAAAAAAAAAAAAAAAAAAAAAAAAATTGGATGCAACTAACACTTGTACAAGTTATAAGTGTTCGTGTTTGCATAATTTCAGGCTTGAAGAGGCGAAGTATTGTGTTATTTTAGTGTACAAGATTCAATCTACTCAGGCTAAATGTATATATAGGAAGTTTTTTTTTTTTTTTTTTTTGAATTCAAGTCACATACACATACATGTAATTTTTTATTTTTATGCAAACTAATATATTTTCATACAATTACTTCTTGTAGATATTTATTAATTCATATTTTTATTTTTGCTTTAGTTCTCTGCCTGGCTGATTGTATGAATTAATGCAAAATGAGAAATAATAGAGAGAGAGAGAGATATGAGGAAATAATTCTTAAACATAACAATAATAATCAGCAAACATCAAATGCAAATTAAGAACTGACAGCAAACACAAATTTATACTTTCAAAGATGATTTTTTTTTTATTAAGAATAGGAAGAGGAAGATAAAGAAGAATACGAAATAATTGTTGGAAAATAAAGGGAAACCGAAAGAGAGGAGAAATGGCAACTAAGAAAAAAAGAAGCATTTGCATTTTTTTTACAAATCAACCAACATACAGCGCAGATATTTGTTATCGTATAAAAGTAATGCACTCCCAAGCACACGCACACATCTATATTTTATATATATATATATGTAGAACTCAAGGATGACACTGAAATACTTTATAATGTATTTTGTTTGCCAGGAAAAATTGTTTTTATGCTTATATTGATGTATGAAATGTATGCGTACAGACGTGCGTGTGTTTGCAATGCGAGCGCAAAAGTGCATTCACATATGCACACAAATTCATACGTTTATTCATTATGTTTTTTGGTGCTATTTTCTCGTTCCTTCGTATTGCTACTGTGTTTGTAATGCATTGTTATTGTCATTGTTGTCGTTGTTGTCGTTGTTGTCGTTGTTGTCATTGTTGTTGTTGTTGTTATTATCTCATGTTATGATAATGTTGATGTTTTACAGCAATTTAAATTCAGTTTTTGAATAGCATTTACATTTCGCATGTGATGTACGAGACATATATATATATATACATATATGCATGTATGTGAGCAATTTTTGTATATATCGCAATAATGTGAATATTAAAATTTTTGTGTGTAAATGATAATAAATTCTGTGTGTTTTATGCATAAACAAACAAACATACATTCATACAAACAAACATACATACATACATACATACATACATACACATAGATAGGTGAGCTCACCCCCAAACGGTAAGGTCCAATTGCATATTTCAATCTAAGTTTGTATGCAAACGGGTGCAAACAATTGCACGTAGGATTTCCCGAACAATTGCGTTAACAACTTTATGTAATTGTAACGTTTGGTCTTGTTTTAATGACTTCAGAGTGCTTTGACTTTTTTCACTTTTTTCGCTCTTTCCACTTTTTGTTTTTTTTTTTTTTTTGTTATCTTTTTATATTAAAATATATTTCATTAACTGTCAGATTACAAAATCAACTTATTTTTAAAATTTTACTCTAGATTAGTTTTTATGTTATTAACATCGTTCGAGCATTTACGGATTAAAAGCCATTTCCGCCATAAACATCAATCATTCTCTTATCATTATGTACATATGCACATAAGCACAAGCACAAGCACACACCAAACAAATATGTCATGTTAATCGATGCTAACAATGCTAAGTGAAAATAATTTTCATTTTATTATACATTCATTGCATTATATTGCACATCTAATATACTTACAAATTATATTCTATATATATATATATATATATATATATATATATAAAATCATTTCATTATTCAATTTCGTAAATAGAAAAATTTCAAATATTCGCTTAACTGAAAAGATATCGAAATATCTAGCTTTATTTAGTTAGTGATACTGTAACTCTTCGTCTTCTTCTTCTTCTTCTTCTTCTTCTTCTTGTTCATCTTCCCTTTCTAATTCATTACGACGAGATCGATGTAAGCGCACTTTTGGCTTAAACGGATCATATTTGAAAACAAAGTAGATATTTTGCAATTACTTATCATATCGGGGCAGGGTAGAAAATTATTGTTTGAGAGAAAGATTTGAACTCAATTACAATTATTTAAGATTAGTGCAATAATATAAACACTATTATTTTCAGTAATTTTTTCTTTAAGTTTTTTTTTTTTTTATATTTTTATATATTTTTATACCCATCAGTGTCGTTTGGATGGAGGTACACTCATGAATACTCAAAATGAAACTTCCGAAACCCTATAAAGTAAATAAATTGATGGTTGATCAATGTCAAATTTCGAATCGACCTGTCCGTCTGTAAGTCTTTGTGTATATATATCGTTGACACTCGCTTTGTCGCAAAAATTAAAATATCGACTTCAAATTCAACGGAAACATATGAAAATTTTTATATGCAGTTTGTTGTTGAAGATGGGCCAGATCGGTCGATAGACACGCTCCCCGTAAGGTGTAAACTGAAAAACGTCCATTCGTTTCTCTAAGCAAAAAATTTAAGAAGCTTCGAATCTTATTAAACCTAATGGTCATAAAACATTCAAGTGAAATTTGTTTTTTTTTCTAAACTGCTGGCACTGCGACCGACATCTGTGTGAAATTTCACATTATAAATGTCTGCTGAAATACTAATGACATGAGTGATTTGATTGTTTGCAAAATGAAATTTCTTGCGTGAACAGGTTTCGGATGTTGTAGAGAGCATTCGGTGAGCAGACTTTGTCGCAAAGTAATGTTTACAAGTGATAGACGACGAGCGCCGAGGACGACCGCCAAGTTTTACCGATGAAAGTCCGGTCATGCAAACTAAACATTCGATACTTAAAAACCGTCCTTGCTGACGCGGTTGGCATTTCAAAAAGATTGGTCAACAACATCTTGGTCCTGAAATACGTCAAACCTTGATTGGTACAAAAAACCCTCCATTTCTTCGAAGAATGACGTCGCATTAAAATCTGTAAGGTGATGATTTCTGACTATCAATAGGTCATGAAACGTGTTATTATGGGAGCGCAGACTTGGATCTACGCATACGGCCCGAAAATAACCAATCAGTCGAGGGCATATCGTGCAACCGCGCCAGAGTCAACCCGTTCAAAAGTCAACGTGATATTAACGGTCCTCTTCGTTTATCGTGATACTACGAAACATGAGCTCCTTCCGCCGTGCCAAGTTGTTAACAAACAATAATGTTTAAAAAAGAAGCCGAAATAATGGGAAGACAACTTTTCGAGACCATTTCGTAAAAAATTGAAACCATATCGCTCTGCAACCATCGTATTCGCCTGATTTAACCCCGTTTAAATGCTAGTTACTCCCGAAACTCAAAAGACCACTCTAGGTTCGCCGTTTCGACTCGAAACTGAATCGAAGCAATCTTTGAAGGCCATTGCGGAAAAAAGAAAAACTTAGGCTGATCTTACTTTTTATACAAATTCTATGATTTTTACGCTTCATCCTTGCGAGAAATTTCTCACGTTTGCTGATAACTCCGGATTGGCGTAACGTGAACAAAGCGTAGCTGTAAAGCGTAGGAAAATACTTCTCTAATAAGTTGTGTCCCATACAAGATCAATAAGAACTCGTTATCGCATTGCTAATTTCTTCAAAAATTTTCAAACCTGCTCTCAAACACAAATAGTAATAAATCGAAAACGAAGGTCTCATATATATATATATATATATATATATGGTTTTTCATGAACGTTGCTCACTCAGTTATGTCCTCGACACGCATGTATATGTATGCAAATGCAGTGATAGTTCAGGGGAAAAAAGTGTGGAAAGAGGGATAGGGTATGGCGGCAGCAAGGAGGATATGTACGCCCGAGCGGTAAGTGTTCTTACCGCCACCTTTCGTGATCGAGCCTTCACTTTGCCTGCGACCATATGTCATGTATTGTAATTAAAGTGTGATCTACGCCACAAGCAGAATCGGACCCAAGTATACCGAGTTGATTGTCAAAGTTTTTAGTTAGTTGGTTATGCGATTTATTTATTTGTTTGTTGCGTATAAATATTTTGTAAATAAGTTTACAAAGTATGGATATAGAGGATGCCCTCTATTGAAAACTGTACCGCATTTGAAACTCGAACCCGCGACCATCGAGTCATTTTTCGCGATCCTTTGTCTACTCGGCTAATCGTGCGAATGCTAGACGATTTGTTTAGGGGTTTATAGGACGATTTTCGGTCACCACTTCGAAATGCATTGTTTTCGAAATTTCAGTATCATTTCGAATGCCGTTGCGACCTGAAATATCTGTTGAATTTCACCATGAGTTGCATGCATGTTAAGCTCGTTTAAATCACCCGTTACAGGAGACTGGGAACATCGTCCAGTTTGGATAAAAATTTTTGATTTCAATTTCAAAACTCAGAGCCTGCATCTTTGTTTAAGAGACATTTTCCTTTCGATCCTTCTAATAATGGACAGCCTTCGCGGCACTCTATCATGTCATAATTTTATTCATTTCCTTAAGCTTTGTTGCATAAATATTCTTAGCGAATTTACTTACGATGATAGTTCATATATAATACGTAACGAATCGTATTATTTTGTGCCCTTTGCCTAGTTGAAATCCTTGTCACAGCTGAAGCATGTTGACAGTAAACAAGAGAAATCATTGTAGCATACTTTTTACTGCTTCATATAAATCTTTTGATTTGATTGTTTCTTTTAAGGGCACTAAAGAAGTTCTTCGTCTCTGCCACATTATTCGTCATCATATTCGCTATTATTATTTTTGCTTTATCCGTTATTCACTCAACAAACTAAGTAACTAAATTACTAAGGAAAACTTTTCAAACAGAGTTTTTGTGTGCATGGTTGTGAAAACTTTTATTTAGAAATAAAATCATATATATTTTGGTCATTTTATTTGCATATACTATAAGAATGACTTCTTCTCATGTAACTTCGTTACGCCTGCCTAAGGCTTTCTAGTAATGCTAATCTATTTTGTCGTATTTCAAAATTCAAATTGCATAAATGAATCGCAATTCTCTCTACGAGGTTCGCACTGTTGATAAATCATCCCCTCCCCCCTCCGGAAGGCTCTTGTTATTAAAACTCTTCTCTCAAAGTTTCACATTTTCTTATCAATTATATGTCAACGTTTCAATAATATCTCAACTCTTCGATCGAAATGACTCGCCGCCACTCAATCGCCGTAACTCAATCTAGCGCCAATTTATGGATAAATAAGCAATTGAAGGTTTTGCGGAAAAATTCGACCCATTATATCATTTATTCTTACAGTGCCAGTGTAGAAGTATAAGGAATGACAAAAAAAACTTTATCCGAGTCCCACAGTATTGGCTATGATCCCTTTCTTGATGGTCTTTCGTCACCATCCTGAACGACTATTTTTACAGCAAATGGGCAAAAGTAAATACATCCCTGCGGTCAATTGGTGGCGAATTGAAGAGATTGATCTTTTTCGATATAAGGTAGTCGGCGAAAAAACTGGCTCCTAAAAGCTATATTCGGCGGCAGCACACTCCTGCATGTTTTAATGAAAATTTTTTTCCTTGAAATTTTGTGATATTGTTTGTCGCGCGATTTAGAAAATATTTTCCGTTCTCTCAAAAGAAAAACAAGTAAGAAAATTATATTCGGCGCGGATCGAATCTCGCATACTCACCACTATGGTTTTCATTTTCCCCTCTCCGAGTTCTTTTATTTGATACCCATACCGCTGGTATTATTAAGAAAAAAGTAATCGTGGTGTCTACCGCATTCGTGTTGGGATTAACCCATTTTCGGGCAGATAATATATCTTCGTTTGAGGAATGTTGGAATGGTTTTAAACATTCTGTCTTGTGGATAAATAAGCATAAAACCTCAAAAAGAATGAAAAAAAAAAAAAAAAATAAAGTTTAATTACTTGTAACTTTGTGTGGGCATGGCCGATTGTTTCTATTTATGGACGTAAAGAGTACAGTGTTACGTAGTAAAGTAAATTTTCAGGAGTATTTCAACCTTCTAATTTTCTAATCTCAGCGTCAACGGGCTTGCTTCACTGCGGGCTTCTGCTCTGCCTGACTTGGCCCATTTTCAACACCAACCTGCATGCAAAAATTTCCAATTATTTTTACCAAATTTTTATGTTGATATCTTCATTTTTTGCGACCAAGAGGGTGCCAAAAGCAGACGCACAGACGGACAGACATAACTAAATCAAGTCAAAATTTCACGCTGATCAAGAATATTTGTACTTTATAGAGTCTCTGAAGCTTTTCATGTGTGTGTGTTACATACATGAAGAAAAAAAAAAAAAAAAGAAAAGAGTATAGCCCCAGCTTACAGTGGTGGGTATAATAATGGCTAATAACTGAATTTATTAAAAACCATACACTTTGTTGTTGAGAATTAATCAATAATCTAATTAAATTATTGGAATTGAATTTGGAGTGACATTATTGGTGTTGTTGTAGGTAGGCCGTTATTCTATTAAACATTAAATGCATTAATAGAAAATTTCGAAAACGATAGTTAACAGTGAAATCTTTGGACAATATTTTCATTTATTATTTTCAAAACGAATTCCATTTTCGCTGCAGATGATTTTCATTTAATTAATGATTAGGCGTCAAAGATTACCTTGACTGATAAAATTGTTATTAAAGGATTCTTTGTTCCTTCTTTTTGTTTTGTTTTTATTCTTATTTTTATTTTTTTCTTTTCGTCTCATCGGTTCATTTATCTTAACAAATAACTCACTCATTTATAAAATCTACTGCAACGTGTAAATCTCTCTTTCATATTCTCTTTTGTTTATTTTAGTCTTTGTTCTGTTTCTCTTGAGTTGATTTTAATTTACGCTCTTTGCTCCAGTCCAGTTTTATGCTCTTTCTTGAATTGAGCGAGATTTCATTTATGTTCAATGTTTTTTAAATGTTATCAAAAAAAAATTATTGGGGGAAAAAAGAAAAATGGCAGCAGAAGAAAATCCATTAAAACGAAATCTCATTTTATAATTACAAGAGCGCATATTAGACATTGTGTCTCTGTGTGTGTGTGTGTGTGTGTGTGTGTATTAGTTTATTTCTCTCTTTGATTGTTTGCATAGAAAGTTTTACTTTCCTTTTCAATTTTTTGTGTGTGTTAGAGCGAGTGTGAATGCGAGTGAGAGTGCAAGCAAGAGTTTGAGTGCCAGTGTACGTGCATTAAGTTTATGCATACATGTGCGTACGTATGTGAGTGCATGAATTACGGGCTAACGTGTAAATTAATTAAAAATGTAAGACTAAATTATAACAATTGACCTTGTTATTGTGGCACTGTACAATAATTGTTATACATAACGCGTGTTTTCATGTTCCATGATGTTGTTGGTGAATATGCATAAAGTGTGTGTGTGTGTGTGTGTGTGTGTGTCTGCATGTGCAAGTGTTGTTCTTTTAAGAGCTTTACTCTGTTCTTTTCTTTCTGTTTCTGTGGCACAATTCTTTGTTTGGATTTTTCTTTGTTGCTATATTTACTCACGTGCTCTCTGTCGTTTTTCTCTCTTGATGTACACGTGCGTATGTGTAAGTGTTGCCCTTTAATTTGCTATATATACGTGTGTGTACGTGCGTGCGTATTTGTGTGTGTGTGTGTATGTGTGCGTGTGATTGTGTAAACAACCCTAGCAAGCGAACTAAAAAAATGTTTTGTTATCGGATTCTCACACAACTCCCACACATTTATTGTTTCTTTACGTCTACAGCGGGCTTTTAGTCGATATGTAAAACATTTGTTACCCATATATGTGGTGGTTATGTATTATGGTAAATTGTTGCTGTTACTAATGGTAACGTACAGTTATCAGCTTGATTTTTAAATTATTTTAATAAATTTTAATTAAAATCGCCAAAGCTTTATATATGTCAGTCACGTCATGGGCTACATTAGGATGAACGTCCACTAGATCATGTTCAAGTAGTAAGATCGATTGAGTCACACTTTGTTTCAAAGACTCATACTCTTTATAGTACGTCTTCGTCCATTATCCTAAACATTCTAAGTAATCCATAAATCGTCCTTAGCGCACATTTCGTTATGTTAAACGCTTACGGTAATAAGTACGAAAACGTTTCATCTACACATGGTTTAATAACCTAAAAGTATTGAGTGACTGGCGCATAAATTTTTTTTTTTTTTTGCGTTGTGCGACGAGCAGTTTTATGTTAGATTTTTAAATGAAACCTCTTTACGTCTACTTATCTTTCGTCTCCCTTCAGTAAGCACAATTTGATCTTAAAGTCTTTCATTTTGTTTCTATCAAAAAAAGCGATTATTTATCAGTTCATAGATTTCTTTAAAAAATTTGCATAAAAAGTATTTTTAATTATTTTCATAATAATTCTTCCGGGGCGATATCACGCTTCTTATTCTACGTCTATTTTCGCAGTTACAATTCTTTTTAAATGATGTTGTTGACGTTCTTCTCTATATACGTATACTGGATTTTCGCTGTACAATCTATCTACAAAAATGTCATTCTCTCTTCCGCTTTTAAACCCTCGACTACTATCTCTAAATATGCTCTAGTCTTGAACACGTACTTTTCTGCTTCTCTTACGCTTAGTTGAAAAATCTGGTAATATGATCCGTAGGAAAGCAAATGTATTAAGGAAAAGGCTTTATATGACAAATTTATTAGTTTCGATATTTTATCAATGAAATTTGTTACCTTTTAGGATTATTTGGTGTCGTCTGCGTATTTACGTCGCACATACGTATGGCTCGCTGAGTCAACTAATCTATATTAAGAGTATAGACAGATAGTGAAAATTCATTCGGATTAGTGAACGAATTTATCGAAGTATCAATATGAGAAGGATGTTCGAATCGTCGTTGATGCTTCGTGAATGCTTCCTGACAACCTCCGAAAAACCCATTGTGCACATTTTTCAGATTGGATATGAAATTGCAATGACAAGGGAAGAATGTTCATAGTTGCTCTTATCTTTAGTCTATGAAAATGAATTGATGTTCGAGTGCGCTTCCTATCGATTGCGGGTCAAGTCCGCTTCGCACGACAGTACATAGCTTTCTGGAACCATAACTCTATTAGCGTTTTTAGAACAAGTTCGATTTATTAGGAAGTGCTAGTTCATAGGTAAAAGTTATCTGCTCAGATAGAATTGAAGTGCTTACACGGACGAGTGTATTCACTTTGCAGCTAACGGTGATGGTATTGTGTACGAATATAGTACGATAAGTTATTCATGTCGTGTTATTCAGAGTTGCCTGACATTTAGAAATGAGCTTGGCATTCGTTAAAACGCCAGCGTTATGGTTCAGAGTAGATATTGGTATATGATGTCATTCTCGCCCTAGTGGTCAATATTTACTCTTGATACAATGATGCGGGGATTTAAAAGTCTATAGAATAAATCTATCGACTATTGGGAGGCTATAGTGCACCCCAACACCTACACTCTAAGATGAATATAATTTTCTTTCTGTTTCGTTCTTTTTCCGGTTTCTCAGAAAAAAATGTATAATAACAACAACAAAGAACATGATGATGAACATGATAATAGTACTTATATTAAACAACACTTGCAATGTAGTCTATATTAAGTTTGTTAGAATATATGTAACATTCAGTAGGGCTCCAGAGAGACTCACTTTTTATTGTACCCTTCAAATCATAATTATTTTGTGAATCGATTTAAGTTTATCTCTCCGTCCGTCCGTTCGTCGAATACCTGCTCATGTACTTTTGTGTTTAATCGCTTTGTACAAACTGACGTGTTTTCGACCAGCGATGAATTGAAATGCAATCCGATGCAATCCATTGAAAATGGACAAATGTCACCATCGTTCTCCATAAGATGCTCTATTTTAAAAAAATTTCGGAATAATGATATGTCAGCATACTTAATTAACACGAATAGGTTTTGAATCCTCTTCCCATATAAGTGATCCTACGAAAGCTAAGTCTTTTTATGGCAGCATTGTTGTAATCCGTGTATAATTTAATAGTAATGTAATATAAAAATGTGAACTCCTTCAACTCCTACATATATCAATTTTTTTGGACTCCCTTTCGCTTATAAGGGCTCTCTAAAGAAATAAGCCTTTAAATGTCAAAAAAGTATAATTTTTGGTACTTTATAGCACAAATAGCTTAGTGATAAGTAGATCTGTGACAAGAGTACACAAGTGTTGGCCCCGTAAATTTATGTTTTGGTCCTGCTGCCATAAAAGGACTCCAATGAAAATGTGGTTTTTTATATTGAAAGAAGGCAATAGGCAATGGGATGAAGCACATTTAGCTATCGGACTTGTTCCCGACTGTAATATTTTTTGATTGGTTTTGTTTAAATTCTGTTGATGATGTGTCAAAGGTATTTATTTGTTTTTTGCTTTCTGCTTTTCTCTAATAAACATTTTTGTTATTTAGTTTAATTGGTAACGAAATAAGGTATAAAATGTGCGTGTGCATGCGTGCGTATACGTTGCGGCTTATGGGTGAATTAATGTTATGTGGTCGCACTATATGATGATATGTTGGGTATTTCTATTAAAGTTTCTGTGGCTATGGCTCTCGTTGCCGTTGTTGGTTTTGTTCTTGTTGTTCACTTTATACATATAAATTCCTTTTTTCTTTTTTCTTTGTTATTGATTTATTAACAACAGTAACAATTTGTAATTGATTTACAGGGATTGTTGGTTAATATTGGCTTGTGGGAAACACAGTGACGCAGCGAATACTTTTACAGTATCATAATTATAGATAAATATAATTACAGAAAAACATGAAAGTCATTTTCATTGTGATTTTGAAAGTTTCATGAATCGTATCGTTTTCATCATATTTTGCTGCTTCGTTAACGTCGATGAAATGAAACGACATAAGTCAAAGTTAAGATGTGTAAACGAAATCGACAGAAACAGAAAAATCTTTTGAATCGAAAGATTTGTTAAGAAAGCAAGCAATCGCAATAACATCAAATTCTACCCATTATCCATTACCCAGCACAGGAAGTGAAAATAAATTGCTAGACGCGTAACTAAGTGTTAAAGCGTTTAACACTTGGGATGATGCCAACGGCACATGCAATGGACATACTTGTCTAAAGTTCCCTTTTTTATAGGTTCTGCTGTACGCTCCGCAGTATAGTGTTTGCCAGATTCTCATTGTCACTTGTTCCGTTGGCTTGACTGGGCAAGAAGTGTAAAATTGTTTGGCTGAATGGTTTCGGTCGAAGAAGACGTCATGTTATTGTCACGGTATCCATATATCCGCAGAATAGTTTTGAACAAACCCTATTTTGTATTTCTTTTAAAATTCTCAAATTTTCATTAAACAGAATAACAAAGAAATCCGGGAACTTAGTTGCGCGCCTATTAGATTCACATTTCAATAATTAATAATAAAAATTTGAATCAAAAGATTGCTGCAGAGAAAAACGGATGAATAGACAAAAACATTATCTGTGTCGATAATGTTTTGTTGACAAAATCATAAGACCATTTTTAAAATCAAGCAGGCAAGGGCAACAGACGGGCAGTGAAGTTATCGGGAGCCGGTTGTTACTTTTACAGTTTCAAATAATTCAGTTTGCTCGCACATGAAAACGCTGCGAACCGCTTCTATCTGCCTTCACTCAACTCGGCTCAACTGCGCACCTATCAAATGCGAAATATGTTTATGGGATTTTTCTTCCCCTTTTTTCACAATGAGCGATTCATAAATAAAGAGGGCAAATGGAATGAGGAGAATGCCGCATTTATATCGCATGGTAATTGGACATTGAAATATTTACTTAGAAATGTACAAAGTGAAGTTGTATGTATGGTCGATCGAGCAGTCTGTAACGAAATTATTTCACTTTTTAAAGAACATAATTTAAAAAAGCATTTTTCAATAAATCATTTATTTCGCCATCATTTCATCAGTCACTTTTATCACAATTTTCACATCAAATTAGAGAGAAACAGTTTTTTCATTTTTCAACTTTGAAACAAAAGGAAAAGATCTGCAACAAGTCGGAAAGTTATATTTGGCTAAGGTCACAACCGCTCACCTACCCACCGCAATTAAAAGCTTACGTGCCCCATGCTCTTATTTATGCTTATAAGAAAGTGATAAAGAAACCAAGGGATAAAATTTGTGTGCCACCTCTTAGTCCATTAAACTGTTACAAGTTTTGTTGTAAAGTGAATGTGGAAAATTTCAATCTTCTATCTTTCGCAATTTGCAATGAGTAATGAGGAAAAACCCATAAAAAATCCATTTGCTTAGAGAAACAAACTTGCGTTCAGTTTACGCTTTACAGTTGCGTGTGTGCGCTCTGCTCAATTTGACCCATTTTCAAAGCCAACCTACTGCCTGCAGAAACTTTTATTGTTTCTACCAAATTCGTAGTCGACATCTTCCATTTTGCGATCGAAACAAAGTACCAATAACATATGCACAGACGGACCGACAATCCGTAATCTATTCAGAATTTGGCGCTAATCAAGAATATATATACATTATAGGATCTATGAAGCTTCCTTTTGGCTGTTGATTGGGTGCGGGGCAGGAAATGCTGACAAGGGATTCATTTCAAGAATTCTCTACAGGGGTTGCATTTTTCCTTTTAATGTCGTCACTGCACCAGTCAATAAACTTACTAATCAAAAGTAAGTTGACTAAAAAAGCAATATCCGCGCAATCTGATCGAGAAAACATTCATTCAATACATTCCCGATTTTGTCGAATCATCTGATCGTTGCGAATTTTTCCGTCCCCGTCAATGTAATACAGAGAAAGAGCATAATCAGATCTAAAATAATGGATGACAATTTAGAAGCAGATCTTCGAATAGCTAGAAGCGCATTACATCGCAATAGAAATAGAAATCCATTGTATTGAAGCTTGACTAATATGTTCATTGTCTTCACTTTATTACATGATAATAATAAGAATTTTCTTTACAAATTTTGTTAATCCATTCAATCTATTTTCACCTCTGTCATGATATTAAAATTGATGTATGGCCGTTGATAAAAAAAAAAAAAGAAAACGTTACCCATCCCTTTCTAAAACCATATATTTTGTAAAAGTTATTACATACATACATACATAATTCCGTACAACACTGATTATCTCTAGAAAGCACGAACGCAGAACAAATTTATCTCAATTCAAGTCAAAGTCTTTGATAAGCGTTACGTACCTACACTTTAACATTCGACAACAATCGTACAACAACTTTTTATAAGAATGCACTTTTTATGCACTTTTATATTTTTGCTTGTCTTTTCGGTGAATGCTTTCGCGAAGCATTTTCAAAATTTTGTGAAAATTTTGCTTAGTCTTTGGACCAATATTTAGCTCAGTAGTTTATATGAATAAGATGAACGTAAGGATTTTTCAAATAACAAGTGACGATATGTTTTGTTCAACATAGACCAGTTCTTTGGTCAATTATTTTATGGTTTATTTTTTTTTTCTTCTCCCAAACTTCTTATTCTCATTGATTCTTTCGGTGATAGTTTGCCAGACACAATCAATCAAGCAACAAGCAAATTAATATCTAATCGAAACACGATTACCAGGAAAAATTCAATAGTCTAGCTGAGATCGCGAACGTAATCCAGATTCGTTTAAAGCACGACTATCGTGTTATGATTTTCGATGGAGCTTCACAAGGTCGCGCTTAGATCAATATCTAGCTTTTAACATGGCCGAAAAGGGAAACGATTTTGGTAAAACTCTCTCAATATATCGATCAATAAGTCCCGGGACTAAGTAAGTTTGTATTTTTACAAAATTCGATTTTATTCGTCAAAAGTGCTGCAAAAGTATTTTAAAGCTTTTCAAAACCTGTCCAAAACAGGTTTCCCAAGCTTCATCATTTGATTCAAATCGTTTTTCTTAAAACATTCTTTTGAGATTTGCGAACATGTCACCCGTTCCACTGGCCAATTTGGAAAATCGCTTCTCTCCTGCTAATTTTCGATACCTTTAAAATGTCGGCTTTCATTAGCAACTTTACGTTTCGATTATCGAGGTTTCGAATTTCAAGTTTTTTCATACCCTACACCGCTGATGATACAAAGGTATATTAAGTTTGTCCGGAAGGAAATGGAGATAGACCCTCCTTTTATTGTACCGATCGATTCAAAAAGTGATTCTAAGTGTACGTCTGTCCGCCTTTTTTACATTTGTTTAAGCTACACCGTGCATTTTCGTAGACATTTTGACGAAATATATATACACGGTTGTTGAATTTTGAAAACAATAAAAGTAGAGTCACTAAAATCGCTGTAGCTTGTAAATAAACAATCGAAATGGGACGAGATCTTGATAGGCGTCGTATGAGGTTTAAAGCACTTAATTGACAACAATTCGAATTATTTGTTAGAAAGGACATCTATATGTTAATCTACCATCTGGTACAGAAGTTTGAAAGTCGATTGGATGTTGTCACAATCGACTTTCAGCTTTTTTAGCTATTTGATTTTTCAAATTTAATTAAGGATTTTTCCCATATCACTAATGATTTAAAAAATCTGAAATTTGCGCATTCATTGATACCGCAACGTAATATATCTAATTTTGCTAATTAATACATTTTTTTCCGATATACAATCGTTATAGTGTCTAGGACATTTTGTTTGTAGTCGCATTAATCTGGCAATAAACCTGATGGTGCTTTACTCGTTATTACCCACTATTAATCCAAACAAATGCGTAATGCTTAACTATAATGCCCGATGGTTATAATTGAGAGAGAGAGAGAGAGAGAGAGAGAGAGAACACACAGCATACAAATTATGTTCAAAAAGCACCTGCTTTAGATGAATACCATACATACAGCAAATATCCATACGCGCAATTGAAAAAAAAGTTTTTATCGTTGAAAATTTCATAATGCAATCTCCATAAGTAGAACAAAAAAAAAAAAAAAAAAAAAAACTAAGAAACATCGTCGAAATATGTTCTTTGTGTTTATTTAATTGATAACATTTGGAAAATCAATTGTTTTTCATTACTAGAAAAGTGATAAGCAAATAAAAAATGTTAAATCATTAAGTAATAAATGTCGTTACTTGTGGTTTGGTAAAAGTTAATAAAGTGTAAACTGTTTTCGTAAAGACAAAAAAAATAAATAAATAAAATTCTTACAAGTTAATAAACTTCTTCTTCTTGACTACTCGACTATTCGTGTTAACTCGAAAATTGTCAAAATATTGTCAATGGTCTCAGTGCGAATGGGTGAAAATATATATATATTTTTTTTAATCATATATTTAAAAAAACTCGGTTGTTGTCTAGATTCTATAGCAACTTAAATCTATAATATCATTTGATTTTATGGGGTATGAGTAGGCACCATAAGAAATTTCCCAAAAAAACAGATTCCAAAAAAAAAATAGTTCTTTTCACAGTCGGAGTCCGAAACGAGAGCTAATATCTCCCAGTAACGAGATATTTAATAAAATTCATTGCTTGCTACCGATAAGTTACTTACTACCTTACGATCATCTAATTGGAGAAGTTTGCCACCTCTACACCGTTCATATATCAGTCAGAAATTTTTAAAAGAATAAAAATTTTAACAATTGTTAAAAATCATCTTACCTATCAGTCATCTCATAGCTTAAGCATTTCCAAAAATTGATGACAACCATATTACCTTTCAAACGCGTGACTATGGAAAACGTTACAGATTACGAAATATTACATCAAGTGCATGCAAAAAAAAAAACAAGTAAAAACTTTTTAGTGGGCCACGACCAACCCATAAATATCCTACACCACCTTACAGTTATTCATAAAAAAAAGTTTTTTCAAAATTAAGCCTTTATATGGGAAGAGAGTCGAAATTTTCGATTTTCAATAGCGTTCATCTTCGGGCCAAAACACGTCGGCATAACAAACTTGATCAAAATATATCTCAAAAATTGTGGCTTGATGAAGGTCTTCAAAAAAAAAAAAAAAAGGACCGACGGACAGACTGATAGACAAGCTTAAAGTTAGTTAGAGAAAATGATTCCGAATCGATCGGATCTACGCCAAGCCTTTGCAGACGTTGCATAAATCCCCACAAACTTAATACACCCTTGTCTTACAAGTGACGTAGGGTATAAACGTTAAGTAAAACATTTTCGTATTTGAGATCACTTATATATTACAGTTAGGCAAACGAGTTAATTAACCTTATTTGTGCCTTTAAACAAATTTTTTTTCTCTTCACATATTTTATTGGCATCTATTTAATGAAATTTTACTTTAATGTAATTAAATTTTGTTGTTTATTGATTTATTTATTTATTTATTTGTTTTTTTTTTTCCTTATTTTTGCCTGACAACTTTAAATTAACATCTTATGCCTGTAACTGTGTATGTGTGTTGTAACTGTATTTTTATAACTGTCTTACCTAATTGCCTGCTTCACCCGTATATACATATATATATATAATTATTATGCTTGCTGTTGTTATTCAATAATTTTCATCACACGTATCATTGTATCGTCAACAACACTTGAATTGACTGTGTCTTGCGTCTTTTGTTGTAGAATTTTGGAAAGCAAAATAAGGTTTGTGTTGTTTCCTTATTTTTTTCTTTTCTTTTTTCCTTATTACTCTTATAAATTTATTTACCTGCTTTCTCTCTTCGTTCAAATCTAATTTGCTTTGATAAAACGTGCAGGAATGAATTTTGTT
The DNA here is from genome assembly GCA_001077435.1 of Glossina morsitans morsitans. Lineage (NCBI taxonomy): Eukaryota > Metazoa > Arthropoda > Insecta > Diptera > Glossinidae > Glossina > Glossina morsitans. Next base: position 26,813 of record CCAG010019520.1, on the reverse strand, counting down.
TTTGTTTTTTTTTTTTTTGTCATTTTCTCTCCTCAAACACAGACAACAATCGCTTCTGTCAGATGAGCAAGCAAAAGAAGTTGAGCAAATACTGTCAGCAGCACCTAATGTAGGAGTAGCTGTCGCTGCTGTGGTTGCAACAGCCACTTCACCAACTAGCATTAAAAATCTCATAGAAGAAACAACACCACAGACACCCTCGCCGCCTGCGCAACAACAGCAGCAACATCAATCAATAGATTTAAATAACCTGAACAATAATAAATCTGTTAATGAATTTAGTAACGATTGCACCGAAAGTCAAGTTGGCGGCGAAAATGAGCGAAATTTAGATGCAAGTGTAGAGGTGGTGACAAACAAATTGCCCAACTTTTACAACGACGACAATGGGGAAGATGATGATGATGACGATGACGATGATGATGACAAAGATATCGAAGATGTTGATGTTGTCGGTATAAGTGCTGCTAGTGAATGCTTAAATACAACGTTTGCCTTCGCTAACAATAATATTCAATTAGACCATACACGTCACGATGACGATGAGCCAGAATGGTTGCGCGATGTTCTCGAAGCACCCAAGCGTAGTTTAGAGAATTTGTTAATCTTACAAACTAATACAGAGTATAAGGATATACCTCGTCGCGACACTGTGACAAGTGATGTAGTGGTCGTGACAACTGCATCAAAAATCGAAACTACTTATGACGAAGTCAATGACAGTACAACGATTTATATATCAGCCTCAGGCAGTAACGATCAGTTACAGTCACGCTCGCCTATCAAGCAAGATCAGCAAGAGTCACTATTGAATCGATCTTTCCTTCAAGACTCCGGCTCAAACAGTATACAACCGAATGGTAATAATAGTATAGCCAACGAATCACTACATGAATCTTTAGTATCTGTCGAATCGACCCAATCGGATGTGACTCTAAATCAAACAACAACTATCGACGATAGCATTATATCGAGTAAACATAATTCAACATATTCGTTAGCGGAAAATGATCAGAATTCTTTAAATACAACAACAACTACAGCCACAGAATTAGATGAGTCTCAATATTACATACCCGAATATCCGCCCATACGCAGTAAAGAAGTGTACGTGGAGGGCGGTGTGCATTATTTTGAAGATGGAAATTTTTGGATGGAAGTACCAGGTATGTTAATAACAACTCACAAAATTGCTACCAACATTTTCATTTATATGCCCATCGACTGAATAGGACTTGTACAAAAATTCACGTGTGGATTATCAACGAATAGCAGAAACGAACGTAAACAATTAATAACTTGCTCGTATATATTTCAACTAATTCCACAAATCGAATTGGCAAATTGTCATTATCGGTCGCCAAACACACAAGGCAAGACCAGACAAGGTCGACACTTTAATGCCCTGCATCTAAGACAATTTTCCCATTATTTTGGTGACATAACGCCGGAGACGTCGTTTCCAACTAAAGGCATACTTCAGATGAAAACCTTTACAAAGAAGGGGGCGCCAAACGCGAACTGACGCGAACGAAATTTAGTAAAATTAACATTCTTGACAAGGATCGTATTATCCTTGACTTTGCTTATATCCGTCATAAAATACAAAAAATTGCACGAAACCTTATATGAGTTGGGAATCAAAACATAGGCTCACTTGGTCCGAATTTGGCAAAGTCCATTTGTATCCTAAATTTCTATATTTGATCAATTTTCGTAATCGAATACTAAGAAATTAGTTATTTTCAACGTGCAAAGGCTTAAGTTCCCTGAGAAAGGAAGGTGTCCCAAAAAATCGGATCAACATCTGATGCAAGCTTTCTCATGAATTTCGTATGTTACAGGAACTTTTTAACTTGTTTTTTCAAAATAACGGCTTATGAATCCGATACAATGCATTTTTTATTAGGATCCGTCCCTGGGTCAAAGCACATGAATGCATCATATTTCGTCAAAATAGTTCAAAAATGACGACCCTTTGGGGTGAACACAAAAACGCATGTGACCAGACATTAGACAGACGAACGAACAGCAGTCGGTATAATAAAACGTGGGCCTATCTTAAGTCCTTGTCGGGACAGCACACAATCGTTCAAAGTTCATATATATTCTGTATAAAAGTAGTATAGCATATAAATCACCCATTGGTTATAAAATAGGCGAACGAGTTCCTTGAACTTGTTGTGCATATGATAATATAAATTTTTTTATTTATTTTTCCTTTCTTCTTGAAGGTCTTTTAGATTTTGACGACGACGAGCTCTCTTATCCTCCTATACCTATTAAGAAAAATCCCAAAGTGCGTTTTAGTTCGGGACCTATCCAAGTTTATTCCACCTTTTCTGTAACGGATTATGATCGTCGCAATGAAGACGTCGACCCGGTGGCTGCTTCCGCAGAGTATGAGCTGGAAAAACGTGTCGAAAAAATGCACGTTTTCCCTGTCGAACTGATGAAGGGGCCCGAAGGTTTAGGTCTTAGTATTATTGGTATGGGTGTTGGTGCCGATGCCGGTCTTGAGAAATTAGGCATATTCGTGAAAACTATAACCGATAACGGTGCAGCTGCTCGTGACGGTCGCATACAAGTGAGTTGAAATTTCTAAGTTTTAAGATATGAAGTTTTAGCCAATCCCGGTGTAAAAGACTCTGATTAAAACTTAAAAATTTGCTCAGGTTAATGATCAAATTATTGAAGTTGATGGTAAAAGTTTAGTGGGCGTCACCCAAGCATACGCAGCTTCAGTATTGCGCAACACCTCTGGTCTAGTCAAATTTCAAATAGGTCGTGAACGCGATCCCGAGAACAGCGAAGTGGCTCAATTAATACGACTCAGCCTACAAGCAGATCGAGAAAAGGAAGAAAGGCTGAAACGGTAAATTGTTTCCATTTTATCTCAAAATTAAAGTATTAATTAATTAATTTTAACTTATTTATTATTGTTTTTAATTATTTTAGACAACAAGAAGAATATCTTAGACGTACTCTTGATTATTCAGAGGACTCAACACAGCCAGTTTCGGCCAATTCAAGCGTTTGCGAGGGACCCACCAGTCCTGTGCAAGTCGAACATCCCATGGAGGTCGAAGCGACGCATTCACAAGAGGTAGAGTCTCTTAAGAGACTACTACAAGAGGTAAGCCTATAAAAGAAAGCATTCATTGAAGATTTTCATGGTCAAGCGAACTTTTTCAACATTTTTTTTTTTTTTTTTTTTGTCAAATTTAATGCGCGCTTCTGGATCGGAATATATATACAGCATAAAGCGGTAATTGTAAAAAGAAATAGACCAAACAAAAAGAAAAGATCCATAAATATTATTGTACTTTATATTTAATTTCTTATTCGAATTTTAATTTCAACAATTAACAAGGAAAATTTATAATTAATAAAATTAATTAAAAAACAATTAATTAAGCTTTATAGCAATTTTTTGTTAGTGAACTAATGATTTTAGAATTATCGTTTCATTAGTTTTTACTTATTATTCAAGTCATTTATTTTATTTTACTTTTTTATTTATTAATTTTTATTTATTTCATTTTGTTTTTTTTTTTATTTGTTTTTTTACTTTAAGAGCGAAATCAACTGCCTTTTGAAAGAAGACATTATAGAAAATCTTAAGCGAAAGGTGGGTTAATATCATTTTCAGACATTTTTAGATTTTCGAGTGAGTGACATCGAGGAGGACGAGGAGGAGCAGGGAGTTATACTTGTTCTATTTTATTTGTATGAATTGCTAATGATCCACGAATCCAGGGGTCAGGGGGGTTTTTGAGCACGTCAAGTGAACTGATCCTTGCGAACTGTAGTTTGTTTGATTTGAATTTGATGGAAAAACGAAACCCGAAATTAAATAAAAGGAAATAACGCAATAAATGGATTTAATAATTAATTATAAAGAAAAGTAAAGTTCTTGCCCGATTTAAATTTACTAATTATTAATCGAAATGTTTGTAACCTTTCGGCCAACGTATAAGTTGTAATGATACGTTAATCAAAAGTCTTCACTTCTTCATCCATAAGCTTCAAGAAGCAAATTTTCGATACATTTGGCTTCAAACATTTGTTTCTTATTCATTATGAGCGTATCAGTAAGGGGATGTATAATATTCTCGTCAAGGATATTCGGTGACTATTAAAGGTCGTAAAAGTTTTTTTAAATAGCTATACACCGATAATCATTTGTTACAAAGGGATACGTTTTCAAAAAACACTTTTCGGATCAATACGATTTCAGAACGTATCCATGCATCAAACTTCAACTTTTCATCTAAGTTACCTCCTAGTTTTCATATTCCAAATAAAAAGAGACGTTGATAAATCGAATCAGAATCTTATTCTGATTAAAATTTATCCTATTAGACATATTCCTTGTAAGGTATGCGATCTTCATAGAAATCATCGTGAAAATATATTTTTGTATAGCAATTTGCGCTCTTTATCAGTTACACGCCTTAAACGCTATTTGTATTTGATTTTTTCGTAAATAGTAATATGTCGTCTTTTAATGTATCGTTCTTACACAGCTAGTCAAATTGGAGACGACTGGTAATGAAAATGAGTTGCTTAGTGAACGTTTACGTCAGAGTGAAAGGGAGTTAGGTAATATTAAGAAAGAGGCTGCCAATCTCCAGAATATGTTGCAACAATCCCAGGCTCAGTATATGGCTTTGGATAAAAAATATAATAAAGCGAAACGTTTAGTGCGTGAATATCAACAACGTGAAGTCGATATGTGCCATCGTGAAGAATTTTATCAGCAATTGCTGCAAGAAAAAGATACTGAATATAATGCTTTAGTGAAAAAGTTAAAAGATCGTGTCATTATATTGGAACACGAATTGCAAGAAACACAACGTAAAGCTGGTTATGCGATTAGTTTACCTTATGATAGTGCAACACTTAAGCTAACACCGCAAATGATGCGTAGAGCACCACCGAAGCCTTTGTTTCAAAAACTGGAGACTGAATTATCCGATACCGAAATATCGGATTTGTCGCCGGATGGTGAGGGCGTTAAGACTGCCACCGTGGAACGTAAGAATCCCGTTAAGGATGAATTGGATGCTGCAGTGCCACAACATGAATTGCTCGATAACTCAGCTAATAAAACGAAAATCGATTTGGGTAAGTTTATGTATGGAAACGTAATCTCTTTCCCGGTCTCTCTCTCTTTCTCTTTCTCTGGCTGTCTCTCTTTATTTGTCTCTTTCTCTACCTCTCTTTATATCACTCTATCTATCTATCTGTCCATCTATATCTCTCTCCACTTCTTTCTCTACATATATGCCCACACGTACCCCTCTATCACTTACTAGTTTCAGACTTTATTTAAAATGTATATATTTCACAATGGTATTGTCAATAAAACAAAAGTTCCATAATTTCGCTTTGCATTCACCAAAACTAAAAAAGAAAGAAGAAACAGCGAAAGAAACCGTTTTCTTGCAAAACATAAAAACGCTGATTTCTTCCATAGTTTCTTTGCCACTAAACCTCACGAAATCATTTAATCAGTTTTTCATCAAATGCATTTAACACCGAATATGGTTAAAGCACACGTTTGTTTTCTAATCTTTTTACTCTTAAAAGCACCGCTTTGTAAAATACTCGATCTCTCTTTCTTTCTCTTTCTTCCTTACTATCTCACTCTCTATTTCTCTTTCCCTCTCTCTCTCTCTATCTATCTATCTATCTATCTATCTATCTATCTATCTATCTATCTCTCTATCTCTCTCTCGCTATTTCACATTCTTTTTACTACTTGCTCCTTTCAAACGTTGTCACGAATCCTTGGCTGTCTTATGCTCGTCCTTATTTCTCCCGTTTCTCCCGTTTTCTCTGTTTTAATAATGATTTAATTCATTTCTCACACATAACACGACCAGAACAACAAAAACAACAGTTATTTAAAATTAGTTTTTCCTCTTTTGTGTTTTTTCTTCTTTTCGTTAAATATATATACATATATATAAAAAAATATATATTTTTCTTGCCTTAATTATAAACGTTAACGCGTTCTAAATGTTGTTGATTATAATGTTTGTGTGTCATATTCTTAATATGCTGTGAATGTTGTGTCTAATTTGTTAAATTCATCGATTCTCTTCTTCTTTAAAACAAAAAAAAAAAACCATCGCAACAATTCACCTTAACAACTACTTCAAAATATTATTTCAAAAAACAAAAATGAAAAAAAAAAACAATTTCTGTTTTTCAAACCGCGTCTTGTCATTCATCATTTTCATTATTATAAAATTATAATTTTTTTTTATTTTATTTTTACGCGCATTTATATTTAAAAAACCATGAAAAAAAATTAATTAAAAATAAATAAAAACCCACTCAAAAAACAAAAACATCTAAACGAAAGCTTCCCGTGGTGGTTTAGCAAATCGTCAATTGCCCTCGACCAGCAATTCAAACACCAGTAGTAGCGCTTCTAATGTCACTACCGCTACCACAGTAGCAGCTGCCAATAGTACTAACAATTTATCGAAACGCACGCTTAGTAATAGCAGTTCAGATTGCGCTTTGGATGATAGCGAAGATGATGCTTCTGCTTTGCTGTTGGCTGCTCAACAACATAACTCAACCCATGATCTCACCCATACAAATGGAGTTGTTGTACAGCAACAACAAATTTCGTCATCTCAAATCCATCATAATCTGTTGAGTAACGGTCATAATCATCAGCCACATCATCAAATGTTACAACAACAATTACTAGGCACGGGTATAGCGGGTACCACAACGGCCATATTACTTAATTCCACCTCCTCATCATCGTCAACTAATTCTAGTGTAGTGGCTGCGGTTAGCGCAGCAACCGCAGTCTCAACTGTTGCTACTACTGTAACTGCACGTGAACAGCAAATTAATCAATTATACGCTCAAGTTCATAAGGATCATAAAGGTCTATTCAAGAACAGTGTGGGTTCGCCCGGTGACAATGCCAGTCCAAATGATTTCCATCGTGGCGGCATGACCACATTCGGCACCACAAATCGTGATCTCAATAGCTCGTATGATTCCATTTTAGGATCGAACGATAAACTATCTGAAAATGAACAGTCCGCAGATAATTGGATGTATCCTAGTCGTCGACGTGTGGGACCAACAGGAGCTGTTATAACCGGCGGCGGTAAATTGCAACCGTCATCATTTACAGAACAATTGAATCAAGCTTTGACCGAGAGAGAAAGGTAAGCATCGTATAACATGATAATACAACGTAATTATGTAATCAAGTACATTCTTTATTTTTAAAGCCGTCGTCTAGATAGTTGTACGTCGCTATTCTGTTCTATTTATTAACATGACCAGAATGCTAAAGATTTCAGTAAATTGAATTTTTTTGTGTTTCGTCCCGCAAAGGCTAAAAATTCTCTTTTTACACAGTCACTACCACGTGTACTGCTTTCAGTACATGCTTAAATGAATTTGTATGCCAGTCACTTATGGTATAGGGTATGTTAGAGTACATCAAGTTTGCGTGTTTGAATGCATATGCCACCCAGAAGGGCTTAAGATAGGCTCACCTTTCATCTGTCTAATATCTGTCCCATGTAATTTTTTTTTTTTTTTTTTTTTGCTTAACCTATAGATCACAGATTTTGAGATATTTTGGAGAAATTTGATTCGCTAAAGTGTTTTCGCACAAGACTGAATCCTATTGAAAATGGATTGGATTCGATGACTTTTTCAACTACTTTCCATATAACTTTATTTTGAAAAAATTATTCGTTGAGTAACAATGTTTCAGCATAGATTAGATGATGATCCGAATTTTCGAACCTCTTCTTTTCTCGGTTAACTTTAACCTTTATATGCTGAAAAGATTTCACTTTTAATATTTTATGATGATAATAATAGTTAAACGCTATAAGTATGATCTTTGTCAGTCTTGAACGGCTTGGGCCTATTTTTCCCAGCCTATTCCATATAAGCATTCTCATGAAAAGTTACGCGACAAAACGTGGTTTGTAGTTTTTTATGATGCAAATGAAGAGGAAGAATAAGAAAATCTTCAACAGAAGATTTGTTTTAGGAGAAATGGTTTAGGGTATGTACTTGTCGGCCTTGCACGATCATCATATGTTTATTTATCCCAACTAAAGTATGAGAACCTCAAAATTAATTATTGTTATCCCTAGCTTATGTGATGCAATGATGTGTCGAACACTTCGTTTGACATTTATAAGATAAAGGTACACGCCGCATGGCGAAATATCTTCTTTCTTGTAAACATCAAAAAAAAAAACCAAGAAAATTAAATTCGGTTGGAACCGAATCTCTTATACCCACCAACGTTATTCTAAAAAAGACAAAAGAAGTAAAAGAACATAATTTTCATGCTCTGTAATATGGAGTGGGCGCAGCTGATTTCTTCTATTTTCAAAATAAAAGTTTTTGTCGTATGAGTCATGTGGGCGTTGCAGGCGTGTCCTTCGAAAAGTTTAGGTCAACGACAAATTCTTTTAAAAATTTATATTTTCGCTGTTTACTACAAATACTGCAAAGTTTCGCAAAAAGCCAGATGGACAGACGGATATGTTTAAGTGCATTCCAAATTTGAAACTGATTAAATTATGGAGTTTTTGAATTTTGTTTCTGCGCGTTATAAATATACCGGGAAAAGAATTACATTTTGACACACCATAATATTAGGAAGGCGTGGTCAATTTTTTCTATTTTTGTGTCATAGCATCATCCATAGAATATGCGTTCAAATTGTTGTACATTTATTTAATATAGTTTATGAGTAATGACCCAAAAACCAAATTTTCATTCCTTTTGAAAGCCAGAGGTATTGAAGGCACATGCTTCGATCAATTTGGCCCCTTTTAACTACCAACCTGAGTGCAAGAACTTCCAATATTTCTGCCAAATTTGAAGACGATAGCGTAATTTCTGCGGCCAGAGGAATGTTTACAACAGACATTGCGCAAATGGACAGACGGACAGGCGGATATGCGTAAATCAATTTAGAGTTTCATGCTGATCAAGAATATATGTACTTTGTGGGATCTCTGATGATTCCTTCTGGGCGTTGCAAACGTTTTGACAAAATGAATATACCCCGCATTCGTCGGTGACGGGTACAAAAGCAATAAATAAATAAATTACTATACAACATTATTAAATTTCGATGATATAACGCAAAGGGGGGAGTATTGGACTAATATGGTCGTTTTTAGAAAACTCTCTTTGCTCTCACGTTAAATAGTCTGGCAGTGACTTGTGCGAAACTTGCGATTATTTCTATGTTAATACATGTACAAATATATAATCTATCGGTGTTTAAATCCTACTAAAACAAATTGAGAAGGCATGGAATTGTTAAAGGTCCATTGTCCGAGTGTATATATATTACGTTTAACCAAACGCAATGAAAGTTTAATATATACTATATATGTAACTATCAAGTACGTTGATATTTTAGGGAATAGTTGAAAGAGACTTAAAATAGCAACTTGTATGAACAGAACTCTTCCTCTCTTTTTTGTTAGGTTGTTTGCTACGAACTCAAACTCTTCGCTTTCGTTTCGTTATTAGAAAAAGGCATATGCGACATAAGCACACGCATGCATTAGCATAATGGATATGAAACGGATCTAACTAATTCACCTAATGAATGAGTGAATAAAATATATATGTTATGGTATAGGAGGAGGAGGTAATATTTCTGACATACGGAAACTCCTGTTGTGCGCTGTTCAGAAAGCTAAAATTAATTACTTACTTATTCCATTTATTTGATAGGGAACGTGAAATATATGAATGAATATAAACAAGCTATTTGCATAGATATATCCTTGCGTGAATAGATACTAGATACAGGTATCGTGTTCTAGCAATCATTTGCAGACTGTTTTTAATAAGTATGCAAAATACGTTTTTGAAAAAAAACAAAAAAATATATTAAAGAATATCATAGTTTTCGCTGAAGGTTTTTGATTCTGAACTTCAGACATAGCTTAACATCAAAAATCTAGTCTTCCTTCATAAGCTCATTCGCAATCGTACTCGAACACCGGAATATTTATGAAAGAAAATGTGATTTGCTAAATCTGAACGGATGTTGAATTTAATTCTGCCTGATCATAACTATTTATCATCATCAAGGCTATCTATCTATCTGTTGTTAACGCTGTAAAATTTTGAAACTCGTTATCACTTTACGTGGCCTATTAAGACCTTCTCCAATTTATATTTTACAGTCTACGTCGCTTCGATCCAATACCGTACGATATTGTATATTACCGTTGTTTATAAATATACCGTCAGGGACTTTATATTTACTATAAATAAAATAGTAATTATTTTTCTTTTATAATAGCATAGATATTGCCATTAATAATTATTAAAATTAATTAATAAATTAAATTAAAATATTATATATAAATTATTTCTATTATTTATAAAGGAGAGACTCCGAAATATACCGTTTTATAAGCCAATAGAAAACCTATATGCATTCGTAATACTAAAATTCAATTTGAGGTATCATATAAATATAGAATTGAGGCAATTTTAAAATGGGGGATTAACATGACTTTTAAAGGGTTAAAAAAAAATAAATGTATTTTAATTTTTGATAGCATTGTAATGCAAACAAATCCAATCCTTGGCAAAACCTACAACATCTACTATCTTCGAAAGAAAAAAGTAAAAAAAAAAATAAACTTGCATTCAATTATTAGTAAAAAAAATGTGGAAAATTCCAATAGGATCGGTGCTTCCGTTTTTCGGGGAAATCATCTCTAACCGATTTCAAAAGTATAGTTTTAAGAAAACACCAATTAAACCTCATAGTAATAGTGGTGCTGGTAATAGATGAGAAGCAACGATATTAGTAGTAGGAATTTTGATAGAATCTTTTTTCTCGAGTTTTATTGTGATTGATTGCAAACTTTGAAAAAATATTCCGAACATGTTGTACATGGTAAATAAAAAGCAATGAAAACAAGTAAGAAAACGGTATTCAGTTAAGGACAAATCTGTTGTAGTTTATGAGTAGTAAGCAAAAAAAAAAAAAAAAAAAACTGAAAGCTTACATATTCTCAGTATATCTTCGGCACATCCCTTGGCCGACTTGGCTCATTTTCAATACTAACCTGCATGTACGGACTTTCAACGCTTTTGGTAAATTTGAAGCCGATAGCTTTATCACAGCCCCACTACACAAACGGGCAGACGGACAGACGGACATTGTTTAATCAATTCAGAATTTCAATATACATACCCTACAGGATTTCGGGTATAAAAATGGATTTTTTGGAATTTAACAGAACTCATTCGTGGTACGCGAATTATTGGTTATAAGAAAAAAAAGAAAAAATGATCAAATGGAAGAATGATGAAAATTACATTTCTCTTAAGTTATTTCATACACAGAAATGATTAAAACGAACTCAAACTCTATTTACGCATGTAACACTTGTGTGTTTTGCTATAAGGGCCATATATTCGACTCTAAAAGCAAACTATATATGCGTATTTCGCTAGTGAGACGAAAGAAAAGAGTTCGAGTTCACGTCAAACAAAAAGCAAAACGATAGTAAGCGTTCTGTTCATACAAGTTGCTACGTTAGTCGCATTCAATTTGTCTTCAAAATATAAAAGTATTCTTAGCGCCTTCATTATCTTACGTTTGCCTTTAATATCTTTAATTTTACTTAATATTTTTATTTATTTATTTTTTTATTTGCTTTACAGACGTATGGGTGGTGATGGTTCATCACGACATTCCAGCGATGATTATACGGAAATAAATAAGACTCAGTCTGTGGCAGCAATTAATTGTAAAACATTAATCAATGAAATACGACAGGCAGTTAATGAGGCACAACCAAAAGGTGACACCAACAACTAAAACTAAAACTAATTAAAAATGAGAAATTCTCCTCTCTCTCGCTCTCTCTTTCTCTCTATCTCTCGCTCGCTCTCTTTGTCTGTCTCACTCACTCTCACTCACTCTCTCTCTCTCTCTCTCTCTCTCTCTCTCTCTCTCTCTCTCTCTCTCTCACTCACTCTCTCTTTTTCTCTGTCTTTCTGTCTCTCTTTCTCTTGCTATCCTGAATTGCTATCCCAATTATGATAAATTTTCTTCCTCCTCCTGTGCACTAAACACATATACACACACGTACGCCCAAAGAAAAATTCACACAAATCCAAACATATACACAAACACAAACACACTCATGCAAACGTACATACTCACACAATCACCTATATATTTCTCATCTATCACATCCTTATTAAGTATAAATTTTTAGAGAAGAACGTAAATAGTAGAAGAATTTTTTAATCTTTTTTGTTGTTGTTTTTTTTGTTGTTTTTTTTTCTTAAAAACAAAATATATTGAAAATTAAAAACAATTTTAAAAAGTTTCTATTGGTGTTGTAATTTGCTTGCCATAAATGCATACATACATACATACATACATATATGCATATATATATATATATATATATATATATATATATATATATATAGATATATGTATATAATTATATTCTATATCTATAAAGCGTTAGCATAATTTTCTTTACAATAAAATCGAAGAAATTTATGTATTTTTTTAAGCCGTGTTTTTTTGTTTATGAAAAAAATTTTTCATTGTTGTTGCTAATTGCTATTATTATAATTTGTTTCTTGTTTTCTTTATTTAGTTTAATTTATATTGAATGAATTATTTATACATGGCTACATGATTACATTTATAAACTTACATGCAGTTAAGAGGGATAACATATCGTGTTACAAAATGTTCTTTTCTTCTATTTTATTCTCTTTTTCTCTTTCTTTCTTTCTTTCTTTCTTTCTCTCTTTCTCTCTCGTTTTATGACTTCTTGATTTTTCTTTTATTTATTTATTTATTTATTTATTTTTTTCGATCAAATCTCTTTTTATATCTCTTTTATTGTTTGTGTAATTAACAACATGCTTGCCTCTAATCAAACAATGACTAAATCGTGGTAAATTCGTTATACTAACAATAACAATAACAATTTTTTAAATGCCGTTTGAAAAATCAAAATGGCCTTCACAAAAAAAAAAAACAAAAAATACAAAACAAAAAGTTAAACAAGTTATGCCAAAATCTTTATCTCCGCCCGGTACAGTACCCTGGCAGCAGCAGCAACCGAGTCATAACAATGGCCCGCCTTCACCGACCAGTATGTCCTCGGGTTGCTCCTCGCCTGGTTATTCGCCCAGCAAAGGCATGGATTTGTCAGGGTCCAGTTGCAGTTTTTCAGAACGCAAAGGAGGTTACAATTTCAAGGGGGGACCAGTACACGAATGGTCTAAAGAACAGGTAAATATTTACTTTACTTCGGAAATTATTTTAAAGTCAAAGTTTCTTGAAAATCCGGCTTGATAATGATCATCATTCCGCCAATTGAATAAAGTTGAAAAACCACTTACACCTACATACAAATATTTAACGGATATTCCCTCAAACACACATAAGCTTAATCGCTGTCTCTGTCTCTCTGTCTGTTGATCAGTTCAAGGCACAGTTACGATCTTTAAAGCCTTTGTGTAGAAGAAAAACATGAGTTTTTTTTTTCTTTTTCCACATTTATTAGAAACAAGAAAGTTTACGGCCAGTATACATAGTTACATTAAGATAAATCATATGAGTAGAAAGAAAGAAAGACTATTGAAATGAATACTTTGCTCTATCATTAACGATTGTAATCGTCAAGTGCCCTTATCAGACGAATTCGGGTCTTCCAAAGGAATGCGGCAAATTTCCTCTTAAAAGCATTTAAGGGGTCATCAAAGATTCTCAAAGTCAGCGGCAACGCACTCCAGTATCGAGGTGAATTGCCAATGAACGAACGTTTAGCCAAAGAATTAGGTATGGGCGGTATGGGTTAATATAAACGGTTTCGTATTCGACCTAGAAAATTCTAGTCGTTCAATTATGTAGAGCTTTTTCAGTTAACTTAAAGTTAAGTCTTAAAGCTAAAACTTAATCTATTGCGGATCGGTTGTTAATCAACAACATAAGTAATAACTTTAACTTAGTGATAGAGATTGTGTCCCCATCTTGAAGGTGAGATCTTTTTTTTGTTTTTATATTCCACATCATTGGTGTTAAAGATGGTAAATTCGTGTCGTGTGCGGAACGCTTCAAAGAGACTGAGATACCGTCGTATTTTATTATATTGATCTTTTCAAGCTTGTTTAGTCGTTTGTCCATGTATTTTTCTATTCTATCTATGTTTTGGAGGGCTCCTTCCCCTCCGCCCCCCTCCCCCCACTTCTCAGATACATATAAAATCTTCCAAAAGATTTGCCTTTATATGAAGATCAAGCTAAATGTTATAGTATTTTAAAGCGAAAAATGATAAAAAAAAAAAATTTAAAAAGTGATTTGACATCGTTTGGACTACGTAGATCTATTTCATAGAAAAATGTTATTACAGCAGTAAAAAAATTTTCCTACAAAACTTGCAGTGTTTTTAGTGAAGTCTGATGACACGTTGTCTCTGCAGGCACTGGCCGGCAAGCTCGTTGCGATCACGTCATATGTGTTTTACTAATCTTTGTACCAAATCAGGCAATTATCTATCGACAATGTAGCTTAAGTGTTGAAAATGTTTACTTGTACAACAACAAAAAATTGAACTGAAAATTTGTCTTGTTTCGATTTAATACGTTCTCGTGTTGCTTTTACAGGTGGGACATTGGTTGATGGGCATTGAAATGGAACGTTACATTCCAGTTTTCAAAGAGCATAATGTTGAGGGCGGTGCTTTACTGTCTTTGGACTCGCGTGAATTGAAAATGCTCGGAGTGCTTGGCGATGATAAAAGTCGTTTTAAACGGCGTCTCAAGGATCTCAAGGCTAGTATCGAAAAGGAACGAAAAGATCAAGAACGTGAGCGTAGAGAACGTGAAAAAGCCATACGTAAAGCTGAAAAGAAAGCGGCCAAAAAGAAATAGAAAAATGCAATTTTAGTATTTTAAGCATTATATGCAACTAACTCTAGAAACATAGAATCTATTTGAAATATTTATACCACAGCACATACACGAAAAAAAAAATTGAAAAAAAAAACAACAAAAAAGAGAAACGAAAATGCATACATACACACACACACACACACAAACACATCCCACGTGTATTCTACACATACATATATACATCATACATACATACATACATACATACATACATACATACATACATACATACATACATACATACATACATACATACATACATACATACATACATACATACATACATACATACATACATACATACATACATACATACATACATACATACATACTTACATACATACATACATACATACATACATACATACATACATACATACATACATAAATGAGTATAAGATTACATCGATAAATCAATACATACATGCATACACATATTATATACAATATTATAAGACTCTACCAAAAATTTATTAAATTTAATTTTTAAACACAAGAAAGAAAAAAAAAGAAGAAGATAACAACAGAAAATTAATCCAAAAAACAATATATATTATATATACCCGATGAATCCTTTATATTTATACATTATACGTTGATATATACACTACAATAATTTTTAAGTTTTTAAAGTTACTTAGTGATGTGCATCCTTACACATCCCATGAATAGCGATTAATTGTAAAATTAGTTAAGGAGTTTTTGTACATTATATCAATATAGTTTTATCTATTGCAACCGCCCCACACCCCCTCCACACCATACAGCAGCCAGATACAGAGTATGCTCGTAACTTCGGATGAGATTTTATTGTTCACATCGTTCGATCGTTATCTCGATGTGCCCTTTGTTTGTATTAATTAAAGCGTCATTTTGAAATTGCTTTAATATGCTTGTGCCCGTTTGAACTCTGTAGTCAATAGAAGCGATCAAAAATTTATTCTCTACAAACATTTAATTTTCATAATAAATTTGTATATAAAAATGGAATTTTTGTACAGATTTTTCGAAGAAAAAAAGATGAGTTATGACAAGTTTGGATCAGATCGAATCAGACACATATATAGACTGCAGTAAATATGTATGGAGTCACTAAAGAATTTCCCTTTAAACGCTTTTCCACAGTGGTTTATGATATTAAATAGTTGGTAGCCTTCAACTATAATCTTCTCATTCTCGTTTTAGTCGTTTTATTTTTTTTTTTTTTTCGTACTTTCATTTCATATAATTTTGTCCTTCTTATATTTAAAAAAATATTTAAATGTTTCCTTTTTTTTTTCTTTGTTTTTTCTTGTTTTTTCCTACTTTTATTTTAGTTGTTTAAGTGTTGACATTGTTCAAAAAAATACATTTATAATTTATATTAAAAAATGCATTTTTATTTTCATTTTCACTTCATATAAATTATACAACATTTCCATATTTTATATAGTATTTTCACTCTTCGAAATGTTTTTGAAACTTTTTGTCAAAATATTTATATATATATATGTATATATCTTGGTTACATGCGATTGATAATTACATTTACAATTTTCTCTTAAAGTAACGGTGATTACGAGTTAATATGCTAGTAACGCCTAATTCTTGAATTTTGCTTTGCGGTCGTGATAGAACTGCAAGAAAAGGATCGTATCTAGCGAGATCCTATACTAATTCGCATATCGCTATTACCTCTTATAATGTTGTAATCTTAAGTTTATAGCTCTTGTTTCGCATTCCAATATCATCTGCAATGAACATTGATAAGTCTGAGCTTACAATATGATTGCTATAAATATCGGGATTTGTTCTTGTTTGAAGTACAGCTTTGACATTTTACCGACCGGCCAGTTGACCGCAACCCCCTTCCCCCTTCTGTTGTCTCTGCTTTCGTTTACACTGTCGCGGAGATTAGCTGTACAATAAAACTGCTTACGGAGCAAAAAAAAACTAGTCTTGCTCTTAATATTAAACAAGTAAGAAAATTAAATTTGGTCGGGATCGATACTTTTATACCCATCACCGTTTATCGCAAAAAAAAAAGACACGAAGTAAAAGAACAAAATTCTCATGCTCTATAATATGGAGTGGGCGCAATTGATTTCTTCTATTTTCATAATAGAAGTTTTTGTCGTAGAGGCATGTGGGCGTTGTAGGCGTGTTCTTTGAAAAGTTTAGGTCAATTACAAATTCTTTTGCAAACTTGTAGGCGATATCTTCATTTTCGTTAGCGGGAGAATGTTTACCACAAGTAATGAAAAGTTACGCAAACAGACAGATGGACAGACAAACCAGCGGACACGTTTATGTGCATTCAAGATTTGAAGCTTGTTGCTGCGCGTTATAAAGGTATTGAAAATAGAATTAAATTTTATAACGATGACAACTGGCTGTCGGCGGGTAAGCGCCGGCCACAAAAACGCAATACGCGAGAGGTCGGTAAAGTGTTAAGCTATTGTTTTATTATGGTTTGTAATTACAAGTTAATCGAATTAATCTAATCAGATATCTGCGTATATCGAATTACTATAATATATGATAACACCGCTGATTAATCAATCGGTGGGAGCGGTGAGCGAAAAGCCCTTTAGGTCTCTATGAAGAGAGAGATATTCAATGATTAAATTGTCAAACATGGGTTTATGCCATCGATACTTACAAAGCCAGCGAGTTAAGATTAGAACTACCGATGCCTTGTGTGTGCACCTATCTCTACCAAAAGGCTTCATTTTCATTCTCCTTTTTCTTTTTAACTTACCTTCACTCGTAAGTGATGAACATGCCAAGTTGAGTTATTTGATAAAAACATTCCTCGATCGATTAAGAATATGAGATTAAAAGAATGGAGTGACACGTCTATGTGCACGTCTACATTATAGAAGAAAGTGAAGCAAACCTCCTGAAGACGCTGAACTTTTTTTACTCATTTTCATCTATAATTTTCGATCCCATAACTATAATTTCGAAAATTTGTTATCCAAATCCATTCGTTAAGATCACATTCACGTTCAGTTCAATCGGGGTTTAGGTTTCGATCGGTTCGCTAGCGCATCCACTATTAATGACAAAATTTCAAATCGAAGTTACTTTCAATTTATGTTCGAGTAATTCTATCGTACATCTGCACCCAATTAATAAATAATTTGGAAATAAATTCGAATTAATATTTTTACAAAAAATTGTGGACGTATTATCAGGTGCTTGCAAAAATGTTGATTAGCGACTTTTATAGGTCAAAATGATAGAGGATTGGGAAATACCATACAGTACATAACGGTTGTATTCGATGGTTTTGACCTTCCACTATATAAAATAACAGCTTTCCAGCGTACGCCGATGCTAATCATGGATTACTTGTTCAGACCGTGGGACGCGGGTCGGCAGTTGAAGTTAAAGAAGTGCGAAAATGGGTCGCTGGATAGATTGATGCCAAAACAATATAAGTTCTTTCGACACAATATCGCCATGTTACCAAGGCTATTGTAAATTGTTCCGATTTTCCACAATAAATGCATAATAGGAATAAGTGTATCGATTAGGGCGAGAATAAATGTGCTTTTGATGAGTACTTGTGCGCAAAATTTTGATAGGACCAAAAAATACAGAGGAAAATATGAAATAAATGTCAGTGTTTTTCAAGATTGTCTCTGCTTCCTTTCTATTGTGGTCTTCTATGTTGACAGATCATAAATATTTTTTGACGTTTCAATCTTAATCAATTCATCAAATTTCAACTTCCTATCTTAATTTTTGCAATTGTGGCAATGAACCGAAGAAAGGGGATTACAATGACCTAGCTACTACCCTTTTGACGGAAATAGATATATGTCAACTGAATCTTGAACCAATTACAGGTATTTCGAAGTCCCTTTATGCAGATAAAAGTCACATATGCCTTCTAACTATTTTTTTGAATATCGAAAATCAAAAAGATTTAAAATGACGTACTTGAATATGCTGTAAAAGAAATGTGTAATCGTTTTAGAATCGGGATTCTGATTTGATTTAGGCACGTCCATCTGTGCTTTTGGTTTTTAGAGGCTATCCGCCTCATGAAAGGAGATAGAAGCATAAAAACCTAGCACGTAGAGTTTGAAAGTGGACAAAATGCGCCCAACAAACACGCCCACAGTAAGTGAAAAAACCTATAACCTAGAATAAGTTGTAATCTAAAATTTACTACAAATATTCTCAAACACCACCTCAAAGCTCTGAAAACCAATTACAAAACTGCCACTTATTATATAATAACCGTTTGGTCGTTTCGTTGGAAAAAAGTTTCTTGTTCGGGCTGTTCACCCGTTCCTGGCTAATAAACTAGTTTTTAATTTCCTTATATGTGAGGTTTTGTTTGATTTACTGGATATAAAAAATTTCTCTAAAAGCATAAATAGTTTTCTTACTTACGCTTGTTATTATTTGTACGCATATCTGCGATCCGAATTCGCCCATTTTTATCTTGAATCTTTGGGTGGATTTTACTTATAACTGAATCAAATTTCCACATTCAAATACTACACCTTTCTTTCCTCGCTCTCTACCTATAATCCTTCCTTACCACTATCATCCTTAGACATTTCGGGAGAGGGGGCTGATGAAATATAAGAAAACAGAACGGAGGAAAGTTTTATCTTATATAGAAGGAAAAGTTATTAATGCATTTATTTTGCAATTTTTTTGTTCTGTCAGGTTGAACTTTTATACTCTACACACATGTGGTATAAGGCTACCAGAGCGATTTGATGAACCGATCGATTCAAAACCACTTTCTTAGCCGGTCTTCCCGTCTTCCTTTGCTGCGTTCAACCTACAGACTGCAATTTATGAGGCATTTTAAAAAAATTTAGTACACTGATGTGTCCAAGCAAGAACGCTTGAACCCCTTTTTTGATCAGTTCCCATATAGGATTGTGATTTTGAAAAGTAATTGTATGAGTAACTGTACGGGAGGGTAAGGTATTTAATGGTGGCCCGGGGCCCACTAAAGTGTTTTTCCTTCTTTCTCCTAATAGGTCAGGTCATGACCATTTTCAAATATGAATTTTGGAGACGGCTTTTAGATTTCTGCATTAATTGTTGCTAATAAGAAACTTTCGAAAATATGGATAGACAGATAGGGACCAACATTTTTTTAAATATATATATATGTACATATATAAAACATTTTTCTAAAGTTAAATACGATTGACATATATATTTAAATATATCGTTCGATTTTAGATCGTTCAAAATGGAATGATATATGGAATGAATTTGCGGCTTGTTTACTCTCGGTAAATTGGTTATTGATTTAAAAGATTTATATCCGAAACTAAACGTAGCTCCGATGATGGTTTAAGAAATTTTGAAGGCGGATTGAAGTTTCTCTTAAGAGGTGCCTTTACGGTCCAAAACGTTTTTCGCACATAGTTTAAAAACAAGATCTCGATTTCTTTCTCTAGTCCACATTTAGATATTGCTAATTGTATGTAAACTTTCAAAACGTTAGCTGAAATAAAGCTCGATAGTTCTTAGGTAATAATAATAATAATTTCAATGCATACATAATAATTGACTTTGGTTTAAAAATAAAAGCAAAAAAAAAAAAAAAATTCGACCCGGTATCAATTCAACTAACGCCTGAAATTTTTCAAAAAAAATTTGCTTCAATTACCATATAAAATATATATTTTTGGCACTTTTTCTTCGAAACTATAATAAACAAAAATGCCTAAAATTATATTACAAATTATTTCATAATGTAAATGGTTTCCTTTTTTGTTTTTGTTTTTGTATTTTGGTTGTTTTTTTTGTTATTATTAAAATGCAAACTTAATTTATATTTTTATTAAGAAATCTTACAACAGAAAACTGTTTCTTTTTCCTGGAAAGAAAGGTTTCCGTTGAAAGAGAACCAAAAAGAGCAAATTCACCAAATGTGCATTAATATGCTTAATATCAATAATGAATGCCATCTATAAAGCTTTGTATAGAGTGGCAGATAAAATATTATTCAACACCACCATAATTACAACTACCACCTTAACAACAACAACAAGAGTACGCTTTTAGACGTTTGCCTATAATAGAAAACCTAGTGCCACAAAAATAATAATATTAAAAAACAAAAAAAAAAACAAAAAATAAATAAATAAAGAAATTGAAGAGAAAATATTTTCTATATTATTTTTTTATAAATTTTTCAATTTTAGTAAAACGGAGGAAAATTTTTAACAATCATAATCAAAAAAAAAAAAAAAAAAAAAAATAGAAAAGAAATAAAATAAAGAAAATCGAATCATTGTCGTTTAAACGCTGGGTAACAGTTAGGATGCCTTAACACATTTATCGTTTTTATTTTAATCAAAAGTGTCTGGGTTTTGTTTTCTTTTTTTCTTATTTTTTTTTTGTTTTTTATTTCTACACAATAGTTGTAGTCTCAGAGATCTAGCCTAACCAATAAATGCCTTGGAACAAGAAAACTGGTCCTTGGAATAATTAATTTTCAAAAAACAGAAAAAAAACAAAAAAAAAATTAAAAAAAGTTAAATTAAAATCAAATAACCACGGATTGTCTAGAGCGAAACACACTCGTGCCTTTTTTATTATTATGTCTACTACCCGTCCCCTTAAAATATTGTGAAATTATTAATTCTAATAAGTGTTATTAAACACACACACACACACACACACACACACACACAAACTGAAATCTTGAAAATCTATCATTAATCTGAAAAAGATTTTGAACAGTCAGAGACAAAAGTCTGTATACAACTTTAAATTTGGAAATTTTCGGAAAATCTGTTCTTCTCTCACTCTCTCTCGCTCTCTTACTATTTCACCTTAAAATGCTGCAACTCGACAGTATTTACATGGAACTTTTCACTTAACTGTACAATTTTTTAAAATAATTTTATTCAATAGTAATTTCTATCCTTCCTAAATATTTAGACAGTTCCTTGGGAGTGGTCTGTACGTGTAAGATTTTGGAACAATGTACGATTTACCTTGAATTATATTATATTATCATATTCATTGCCATGTGTACCGTTTTTAGTACATGTCTAAATGCATTTGAATATCAAGCTCGATTTTTTAATTTATAATAATAGTTTTTACAAATTAATTACAAATTAATTAAATTTTTTTGCACCAAAGAAATTTTTATAAAATTTATTAACGTGTACTCCAGACGGTACATATGGTGTAAAAATGGCGTCTACTTGGCAGGGAATACGTTAAATAAAAGCAAATCTTTACTTGTTTTTCCTAAGACCTAAGTTGTCTATTATCTAGAAAGTTCTTATGTGATGGGTTATAAATTATATTTGCTATGATAAAGAATAGCAAAGAATGTCTTTCTGATAGTTAAAATTTTCTCAACTGACAATTCCTTTGCAAATAATTTGGTTCTTCATTTGCTTTGCTTACAATTTTGTATCCCATTGTGTTTTCAAAATTTTAGGCATATTTTCTTACCCTCTGGAGTAGGAATTTTGAAAACGTTCTTAAACACCGCCTTAAACTTGTGAGTCGTGTGAACGAACACTTACTTTAGTCTGCATTGACTGTCCCTGCTACCAACCGTTTCACGTTACATTAAGTTACGTTAAATTTCTTTAACCACGATTGACTATTGTTAGAATGACAAAACGACCGATCAAAGTTATTGCTCTAGTTTGTTAGATTAAAAGCCAGCTTATTATGAATAAAATCGTTTAGTAATTCGAAGTAATTCATAAACGTTTAGTATTTGATTCAGTATGTGTAGCAGTCATTAAATTTAAAGACTTTGAATTAAAAAAGATTTTCCCAAAATAAAGTAAAGTGTATGTAAACTTTTTCAGTTGACTGTTTATTCTCAATTGCATTTAATAATAAAATTGCAACTAAATATTTGAGCAGGCGTTAGCGAATCTACGATAAATTTCGAATAAAAATTTTAATAAAAGTTATTGGTTCCTTATTATGTATGCGTTCGAATTTCCTTTGTTAAGTGAATGGAATGAATTTACCTTAAAACTGCGCAGACGAATACGATGTCGATGGCCTGCTTTCAGAGATCAATCGATATTGGAAGCGTTTCTTTTTACAAAAATTTGTTTTAACATTTTTCTGCCATTTATTCATTTGAACGGTTCTACCAGAAATTTTCAACTTATTTGCATTAAAATCTCTCCGCACTCCCCGCTCGCCATCCCCCGCTCATTTATCAGCAATTCTTGTTAATCATCATCGTGGTTGCCCGTATAGCAGATAGCCAGTCTCTGAGGTTTGAAAAATAAAAAAACCAAATTAAAAGTTAACTTTTAAAATATTATTAACACTCACACGCAACTATGATGTGGTGATTTAGATGTGTTGATCTAAAAAATTTCTATGTTTAGTTGAGAGCGTACAATGGCATGGGCACCTATCTACCATCTCCACTATCACCACTTTGCACACTTTTCAAATTTTTAAAAAGTCTTTATTATCCTTTACAGACCTTAATCTATTGATCGTTTTGGCTCCTTGGAAACTGTTTTGATTTCGGACTGCTGGGAGCGTACCGCAATGAATTTCGAATTCAATACGGACCAGGAAACTATGGTCATTAAGTTTAGTAATCGCTTATCGTGAATTGTGACTTTAAACGGAAAGCAAGTGGCAAGAGTAGCCGAATAGGTAAGAAGCGCTACTACGACGAAGTCAGCAAGTCAGTGGCAAGTCGCTGGTTCAACTCATAGTGCAGTAGAGTTTACTTTGTACCGATTGACGAATATACCTACACTAGGTTGTGGTCAGCTCCCTGTCTCTTTCTCTTTCCTCACTTCTTTCTATCGCATCGTCACCGACGTTACACGAATGCGGGACCTTAATGAGTCCCTTAATGATTGGTCATAACAAAAAAAAAAAAACATGATTTGTGACATTTAACGGTACTAAGAATATAAAATTATTCTCCGTCAAATTTCCTATGCTCAAGTTCCGACTTTGCAAACGTTATGACTTAATTAGAGCAGTATGGGTTCATGTTCCAAGCTCTTGCGGTCGTGCAAGCATTTTTTTCACTTTTCATCTTTCAGTAAGTTAGTAAACTTAAGCTAATACATTTCGTCATATCATCGACTTTAGAATTTATTTCTAAATCGAAAACGTGTGTCTACGGAGCATAGCAAAAACATAATACTTTCTTTACGTAAAACAAGTAAGAGAAATAAGTAAAGAGAACAACATTTCTATAGGATAATGTAAAATGTTTTGATTAGAGTAAAATTGTAGCATACTTTTCAGCTCTATATCAGTCTATGTTTGATATAACAAATCTCGGTATTTCGCATTTTGGTCCTTCCAATTGTATTGCTTGCGATCATTTTTTTCACTTTATAAAATTGAATTTTTTTTGTTTTTTGTTAAATAATTTTTTTTTTTTTTATTACTGTTTAAAAACACATGCATTTAAAAGAATTTCCAAGAGCTTCAATAAGTTCATTTAATTTTGGAGCAAAAAAAAAAAATAAAAAAAAAAAATAAAATACAATAAATGAATAAATAAATAAATTAGGAAAAATTAATTTCTTTTCAAATAAAATTATCAAATATGATGCACTGATTCACGTACCATATGGTATCACCGGTAAACAAAAGTTACATTTGTAAACACTTATTAATATATAAAAACAAAACAAAAAGCAAAAAAAAAAAAAACAAGAGAAATTAAAAAGACTTACTAGCATTGAAAAAAGTCTACGTACAATTATTTACTTAAATTATTATTTATTGATTTTCGCAATTAAACCGTTCAAGAAAACAAAAAGTATTTGTGAAGTAAGCCTTGTATATAGATCGTCACTCTTGGGCCTATTCAAGGCTTTAGAACTTATTCTGATATTAATCTCAAAATATTTTTATAGAAAACATATAAAAGAACAAAAGGTTAGTAATGATAAGAGAATAAAAGAAAAAAAAAAAAAAACCAAGAAAAAGAAAAAGAAAAAGTCTGCCCATATTTTTGCCTAAAATGGGCCTAACATAGGCTATGTTTTATGCAAAGGAAGCAATAATATAATAACAAAAGCATCCTTGATCTTGGATTGTCTTGAATTCTAACTACCGTACGCTTAACTGTTGTGTTTCCCTTTGCGGCCGTATTAAACGGCCAACTGACTATAATCATTTTTTCGTTTGTACGGTATAACATCCAACTAACTAATGTAAAAGTATTTGAAGGAATTATTTTCAATTTTGCTCTAAATTTTTATATAGAAATAAATATATATATACATATATATGGGCGTGTTTGTCTAAAACAAATACTTATAAGAAAATGGGATTCCTATAAAATTCAGGCGTCGTTTTACGGTTCTCGATCTCGACTAGACTCGATTATTCTCGATTATCGAATCGATGCATCGAGTAGTGAGTTTACGATAGTCAATAAAGTACACATTTTTGTTATTATCGAACAATGTGAAAAACTTCACAATCCTAAAGTCGTTGTCCAGCGACATTTTCAAAGGGGAAAATCGAAGAAAGATATTTTTGACACAATTAGCAGATAGTAAAAAAGCGGACTCAAGCGGACGAAATGTACAAGATATGGAAGCATTGCTTCCGAGTCTATCGCGTGTGACGTCTACAATAACAAAACCAATCCATTCTCTTTCATTCTCCGCGTATACAATACATGCATCTAAAGAATCCCAAGTGAAAGCAAACAAAAAAAAAAAGAAGAAGATTATCAGGCAGAGTTACAATTGTTACATTTTAGAATAGTGCTTCCATCACACCAACTAACGGGATTTGGAATTTAGAGATGTCCGCATTACTGCCGGCTTATATGACTGATATGAATATTAATTTAATTTTTTTTTATTTTTAAATCTTAAATAATTTTGTTCATTTTTTCGGTTCGAAAAACTTGAAAAGTAAAAGTAAAAGTGAAAAAAAAGAATTTCATTCGAAAGTAATTCGAATTAAATCTAATCATCTTATTGAATCTTTGATCTGTTTTTAAAAAAATGTTTACACATGCACATATATATCCTTTACGAAATCTAACAAGTAGAATGAGTGCATAAATAAATAATCCCTAAAATAATGACGGCCATAAAAAAAACATTTATCAAAATTGATTTAAAATTTTTGATCGTCAGAAGCTAATAGTTGATTATTAGACAAATTATTATGTAAATTGTAATCATTTTACTTTTTCTATAATCGCGTTAACTTCACTTCAATGTCAATATCAACATAACTGTTTACTTCACTGAAAAACTGAATCAAATCCGTTATTATCTAAATATATAGCTAAGTTGTTTTTTTTTTTTCTTCAACAGAGCGTAAAATGGATATACGGTTCAGATTGATTCATAATAGCACTTTATATATAAAAAATAAAAAAAGCCTAAAACTTAGAAAAATCTAAGACTAAACTTAAGACTCTGAGAAAATTTTAAATAAATAACAGTGCAAATGTAACTGTGCGAAGACTTTTTTGAATGACAGTGAATATATTATTTAAGGTAGCTATATATAAAAATAAAGCAACAAAATTACGTATATAAGAATTTTAAAATATATTATATAAATATATACATATATATGTGTATATATATATATATATATATATATATATATATACGTATATGTATATACATGTATATATATATATACATATATATATATATGTATATACATACATGTATATACATATATATATGTATATATATATATATATATATATATATATTTATATATGTATTCATCTATATAAATATATATTTATCTATATGTATCTATATATATCTACACGTATCTATATATATATACATATATATATATATATATATATATATACATATATATATATTTATGTA
>CCAG010019519.1:0-11816 GCA_001077435.1 Glossina morsitans morsitans | reverse complement strand
TCTCTCTCTCTCTCTCTCTCTCTCTCTCTCTCTCTCTCTCTCTCTCTCTCACTGTCTATCTTTCTCTATTACTCTTTGATCACTGCGTTCTGTTGTCAAGTTCGAAATGCACCTGTAATTAAAAACATTAAACGTTTAACATTTATTGAAATATAAAAAAAAAAAAGAAAAGTCTTTAAAATAATTTTTTAAATTATGAGAATATCAAACAAAAAAAAAAACACATTAACATTCCAAATACCAAATAGTGTATAATTATAAAAAGGTAAAAAAGAAACAAAAAATGAAAATCAACTACACAATCTCTACTGATACTTATCATGATTAACATTAATAATAATAATTATAATAATAATAATAATAATAATAATAATAATAATAATAATAATAATAATAAAAATAAAAATAAGATCGTCATAAATATACAAATAAAATAAAAACAATTCTCACGTTTTACTTTAATTGATGATCGCTTTTCTTATTTCAGCCGCACAATCAGCTATCATTTTGTAAAAGCATGAGTTTCACATGTTTGCTGTGATGCGCAGACAACTAACTAACAAGAAATTTAAAAAACCGAAAGCAATCAAGTAAGAATATTATAATCGGGTAATGCCGACAATTAAATACCCTACACCATTTTACCTAGTACTAGTACGACGTTTGTTTGCACTAGAAATTAAACGTTCTGTTCAGGCAAACTTCAGACATACTTTCTATGAAAGCCCGCACACTTCGGGGTATGCTGAAAACATGATATGACGTAATCTAAATTTTTGCAAGCTTAATTTAATTTCTAAAATTTTTATTAATTTTCAGTTTCCGGACTTACTGGGAATCACTTCTATTATTCTTCATACAAGGCCTTGCTTTTGACGATAACTTCTTTATATGTTGGTGTCCAAAAAAGCAGACCGATGTGATTCAAATGCCCTACAATTAAATGTTTTGTTAAATTTCCATTATGGATTAGTTTTCATCATAAAATATTAAGAATTAAGAATTTTATATGAAATATGGTCTCAGAGATAGGCTCATGTGGTTCAATTCATTGACCTACAAAGAATGGACCTACGTGCTCGAAATTCGCCCAAAGTTATTTTTTGGTCAATTTACTATTATGAACTAATTTTTTCCATGCAATATTGAAAATTAGACCTTTTTACCATAAAAAGATTCAAACTTCGTAGGAACGATTACGTGAGAGGAGATTCAAAAAATTGTCCCAGTCGCACCTGTTTTTTCATATCAATTTAGAATGTCAAAGTGCTATTACTCGGCGAGTTCTGTCGAAAAACTTTGAAAATTGCAAATTTTTTGATTGAAAAAATGGACCGATCCGAAACATCTTGAGCAGTGTGCGCTGTTGGATCAAAACATGTCAATGTATCAAATTTCGTTGAGATATCTGAAAAGTTGCGAATTGTAAATTGAACACAAAATACATGGATAGACATTAAACGGGCAGATGGATACACAAGTTTAGATCGATTTAGGAAATGATTCTTAATCGATCGATATAATAAAAGATCCTTTTGAATCTTACGTACGGCCGCACAAACTTAATATACCAAAAATACTATAGGGTATAAAAAGGAAAAATATGATATAGAATTCGGAACAAGTCGTCATACTTCTGTGTACGTCTGGAAGCAATTTTTATTGATTTACGAGAGAGAGGTTAAGGTACAAATGAGAAATTGAGTAAATTATAGTTGGCTAATTGGAAAGTTCGTAGCACGGATATATAGTAAAACAGCGTTTTTATCATCTATCACAAGAGACATAATAGATTTGCACAATATTAGTAAGACGTACAAATATGCATCGAAAGATCCAAATAAAAAATATGTACGATTCGTACGTGATATTTGTACTCTAAGTTAACTTATAGCGCAATTTCAACTTACAATCTATGGTGAACTTGAGTTAGATCATCCAATGGGCATCACTTTACTGAATAGATATGTGTGTTGGCATTGTATGATAATTTTTTATTGCTGTTGAACTGTTTTCATGCAGATAATACGCTGTGCATTGCAAGTCTTGCGTTAATTATACCCCACAGCACTTGGGATATACAGGATATATTAACATTGTGCGGCGGTATGTAACACCCACAAGGGTGTTGCGATCGATTTTTTATACCGATCGATTCAGACAATGATTCTCAGAATCATTTTATGAAAAAGTTGATCTAAGTCGATCTTATCTGTCCGTCTGTCCATGGATATTACATTCAACCTGTAGGTCGGACTTTTTGAGATATTTTGTTGAAATTTGGTACAACAACATGTTTTGATCCAAGGACAGAAGCGGAAAGGACCACTATTTTGATCACTCCCCACACAATACGTTATTTTGAAAATGCATTTTATGAATAATTGTATTCATGGAAACTTTTCACTCTTTCACTTTTCACTTCACTAGAAAGTGTATACATATTTCGTAGCCTTTCTGGGTTTAAACTTGTGTTCCGGCTGCATTTGTTTTGGTTGTGGCCGAACCGCTTCCACATGTAAAAGTTAGGAAAACGGGTAAACTTTTATTAATAACTAAAGGCCGTCATTCGGTAAAAAACATGCTTAACAATGTAAAAAAAAAAGAAGAAAAGCAAAAAACAGAGTAAAAAACTTGGTCTGCAACTCATAAAAGGTATCAACTAAAATTTCCGTACAAATATTTACTAGGGGCATCTAAAAATTTAGGGCTTCCTCTCTCTCTCTCTCTCTCTCTCTCTCTCTCCTGATTAATAAAAAAAACTGGTAAGTTTTGCCTGTTCATTGGAGTTATTCAAGTTATTCAAGTTAGTTGTAAGAGGATTACGACTCCTACTTGGAATTTTTATTTTTCGAAAAAGCGAGAGATAAACAACTTTCACTAAAGTGACGGACAAAAGTTCATTGTGTCATCCCTAAAGACACGAAACATGGATCTATTCTTAAGGTATACTCTGAAGGTGGGTAAAGTAGTGTTGACAACGCCTTCCTTCTCTAGACGTAAAAGTTTATCAAATTATTCTCGAAAGTAAAGCAAGTGGAAGAATACTTTGAAGAGAAAGAAAGAACAAAACATAAACAGAAAAGAGTTAGGAAAGGACAACCATCCCATTTATTCATGCCATCCCATGTTTTATGTCCGGCATATTACAAAGGGAATGTGGTTCCATTTACTGATTTCATTTAAGACAATTTAAATAAAATCGCAAACGTACAATACAAATGCATGTCTATGCGCTTCGTCTCTGCTTGCAAATCAAAAAAATATTCCACAGTATATATATATATATGAATCTATATATTTACTACGTATAAAGACGTATGAGTTCATGTGCACCATACGTATGTTTTTGCATGCCTGCCTGTATATTTGTTTTGAATCTTCCAGTTATCGCCGCTCAACAACCGTTGATAATGAAAAAACATGCAAAACCGCGATAAGAAATCGCACTGCATCGTAGTTAAATGATTTAAAATCGTTATTCATTCGATTGTGACAATCATTACGACGGGGGGGGTATATGCGTGAAATGGTAGTGAAGGATCTCTTGTGTATTAATTTGTTTAAGGGCTCGTATCCGTGCTCCTGTTGCTTAAGTTAATCTTATTTTTTTAATTTTATTTTTTTTCTTCCAAATCCAATTGACATCTGTCTGTCGGTTGCATGTCGAAGCATGAAATCGATAATGCGTAAACAACTAATTTGTTTACATTTTATATATATATTTTATACATGTATAAGTTAGCAGTTATATATTTACAAATCAGCAACAGTTTAATTTGTTAGGTCAGCTAATTTTAATAAGATTTCCCTGAACATTTTTCAATAAAGAAATGATAAAAAAAACAAGTAAGAACACCATAGTGAACCACGGCCCACCAATACCGTACACCATACTACAGTTATCCCATTTCAAAATAAGGCGTTATATGGAAAGCATTTTGTGTTGGGTTCGTCCTTGCGTCTGAAACATGCCACTACTAAAATTTCATGAAAATATTTCAAAAATTGCGTCCTGGAGGTTGAACACAAGAAAACAAGACAGACAGACGGACGGACAGATAGAGAAGCCTAAATCAATTCAGAAAGTGATCGGTCTGTCTTAAGTCCCTCTGGATGTTGCATACATCTGCACAAACTTTATGTGTCGTTGTACCACAAGTGGGCTTACGCATGGTAAGTAACGTTAAATAGGTAGAATCATTATAGTGGGCCATCATAAAATACCCTGCATCACTTCGTTTAATACAGTTATTCATACAATGACATTTTAAAATAAGGCGTTATATGAGAATTGCTCGAAAAAGTGGTCCGATGCGAACGATTTTCAATGGATTTGGTCCTTGGTCCAAAACACATTAGTGTACCGAATCTATTCAAAATATCGCAAATTGGGATCTGTAAGTTGAACGCAAAAATACGTGAGCAAATATCAGAAGGACGGACGGACAGATTTAACTTAGATACATAGGTTGAGTAAGGGATTTCACATAAATCGAGGATCTATCTCAAATCCCTTTGGTCGATAATATAGCCTTGTACCATGAGTGGCCTACGGTATAAAAAACGATTCCTATATACGAGTCCCCTCAACTACAATAGGAAGTAAATATTGTGGTATATGATTATTGTAATCATTATAGAGGATATATATTCAGAAATCTTTTCTCGAAGAATAAACTTAATTTTAAATTTCATCTCAAGTTTTTTCTTTTCTTTTTTGCCGCAAGAACTATGATAAAGTGATGATAGTTTCATTTGGTTGGAATAAAGTATAGGATATCACATATAGCTGTGCCCGCCGTGGGTATTCAGCTTTATCGTCGATGTTAATGATTCGTCTATTCAGCGTCGTACTTATTTGCGCTTTGAATATCGATTTCGCAGCACTATCCTGTGTATTAAGCAGGAAAAGTAAAGTTTTCGCGCAAATGATGTTTTTTTTTTTGGCACAGACCTACCACCTATACAAAGCCCCGAGAAGCTGTGTTATGCACACTTAAGAATGATAACTTATATAGTTGCGCATAGCTTAAAGATAGTACTTTGAAATGGAGAAGTCATAGTTGCATTCGATACTCGGCACATAATGCAGTCGTTTAGAAAAGTGACCGAACAAATCTCTATTACCAATGCCGATACAATAGCCAAAGAGAGCTCATGTAAATACGGCTTCAAGTCTGCACAAGAGAAGAAGAAAGACATATGTACAAAGTAAGACCAAATGTTATACTAAATGCATACAATACGTACAATACGATAACGGATTGACGCGTCGAATGAATAGATCTTTTCTCTCTACTACAATCAAATATCATACATAAACTAGTATAAGATTTTAGCAATCGCTTCAGCTCAAGCCGTATATAACTTCTGATTTAAATTCACAAATTTACACCAGCGGAAAAAAACGATTCGTGATCATTAAAAACGCAACAAGCAAAAAGTTTAGATCAGCATTTCGAAAATATTTATTTACTTTATGAGCATCGCATCAAATAACCGCAAAAGATCGTTTATGACAGTATCCTATTTTTCACGAAAAGTGCTCATTGATTAAATTGGCTCTTCCACATGCAACAATATTCGTAATAACGTCTGACAATTCGACAAATTGAAAATACGCTTAGTGTGCAAACAGATAAACAAAAAGAAGGAATTTTATGAGAAACGAAGACAAAGTTTTTGTTAACTCCTTCCACTTTTAGAAGAATGGTTAGTTGTCGTGAAAGAAAGAATAGTTGCATAAGAAATAAGGAATTTGGAACATTCTAGCTATTGGGTTTGTTCGGGATTCAATTGGATTCAAAATTATGCCTTCTGTTCAATATCGACGTCAATATCATAAGCAATATTCGCCGATCGATTCTTCCGTATTTCCTTTAAAATCCTGCAGAATGGAATGCAAATAACATCAAAACGTAGCCAATGAATCTTCGAATTTACTCGCAGTATTCAAAAGTGTTCATTTCTCTGATCAATTCCAGGATTGAGGGTTTCCTCGATGGCGGTTTTTGAAAATATGATTTCTGAAAAACAGAAAGCTCTGACATTCACGGTTACATTGCGGTTTCATTGCGGACTTTAATGAGTAACGTTTAGATTATAAAGCTCTTGACCTATGAGGATGGTACCATTGATCCACTTCAAAAACTGTGTACTAAGACGTATCCCCTGCACAGTAATCATATGAAGGTTGCTTATTAGGGTACGATTAGAGGGTTCGCTGCGTATCAAGTTCGGAAGACACTCGGACTCGTTTATGTCGTCGACATTGTCATTTTTGTGTAACGGATCATATAAAAAGTCTTTGCGGTTTTTTGTGCGATTTCGAATTTCTTTTTGTAGCCTGCCCTTTTCAAATGATTCCAAACTGTCATGTGTTTGATGTTTAGTGTCTCTCTTATTCTTCCTCCATCAGTTACAAAATTTCATTTTCGACCAGAGCGTGATGTATCGTTGACATTGAAATGTCCGGAACGCAATCGAACAAACCACGTCTGTGTCTTTCGTTCATTTACAGCATTCTCACAATACACTTTACAAATTTCTCGATATGTTTTTGCATGTTTTTCCTTTCTTATAGCAAAAGAAGCATCGCTTAGCATCACTCTTTCAAATCAACATAACCTTTAACATGAGCATCGAATTGGAAAAATATCTGCGCAAAAAATGTAAGCTGAAATGCCACCTTTTAAGCACATGTTCGTTTAATTAACGATTAGGTTAATGTTGCCTCATACATATATATATATATATGTAGGCATTAATACCATGCCGCGGGGAAAACCGCAAAAACTTTTTATATAACCTAATATTACAATTTTATTAAAATTTTTTTGCGTTCCCTTTTGATACCAAATTCTTCTCTTACCACAAACCCGTATCTCATTGAATTCAATTTCGTTGATAAGTTTTCTTGATTGTCACGGCCTTTACATGGCTCTTTCATGGCTGGTTATTGGGATATCTATAATGTGAAGAAGCGAGCTGTGGTGGGCAGTCAATTTAATTTCGCTGAACTCGAAAAATTCTTCAATGCTTGGGAACTTTACATTTTCGATATCATAGGGATTCTTAATCATCTCCATTTCGTTACAAGACTTCGTTAAAGGATTTCACGATTTCTAATTTTTCTCCATGTACGACATATTGTGGATTAACAATTTCTTCTTGTACCACATCTAACTTAGATTTCAGTTTGTTTATATACCAATCTTGTATCATCTTGAGAATTTCATTCATTCTTAGTGTTATTCCATTGATTTGTTCGAAAGATATTCTATTTATAATTACTTTTCTATTCATTATCTATTTTTTGCTCCAATATTACAAACTCAGAATGGTTCACGCTTTCGGCAAACAAATTCAAGGATCTTTTGTTATTTGTTTTGATTCGTGAGAAGCTTCGCAGGGAATGGGTAGATAGGGCGGCAGGCAAGTGGTAACGTTCGCTCTTGTAGCAGTAGTAGGCCGACAACATATACTAAGTTCAAGTACCCGATTGCATCCTGCCAAAGCCTGCGTCGATAGGAAGAATTTCTGGCTGAGTTGGAGGCTGCAAACATTATACTGGAAAAAAGGAAACAGAAAGTTTACCTCTTTAATCACGGGCATGGTTTTTGGGAGCAAAAGCTTCCCAGTTTCTGCCAGTCCAATCATGTGCATGCTCTCTTTTTATACTCCCCGCCTAAGCTTTCATTTTGTTTACCAAAGATTTTGTCGACTATGTTATAGGTTTTTGGTTCGTTACGTTTGCAATTGTGGTAATTTAAACCGAATAGTTGTTTTTCTATGATATTGGTGGAGTTGTTGTAGAAATCGCTCAGCAGAGTTATCGTTGGACTTTTCTCCGAAACGATCCTCAGCGGGGTGCGTTTCAATTGTTGGACGAAAAGTGTTATTGTATTCGTGGATAAATTTGTCCAGAAGCTCGGGCAAGTTCGGTAGTGTTCTTTCTGACTTCAGACATCTAGTTATCTCAGATAAAGTGGAATGCAATCGTTTAGTTCAGTGACCTTTGACCGTTCAGCCGATTTGCAATTTACTTGCGGTAAATATTTACATACGAAACTTATGGCAAACATGCATGTAATCATCAAGCTGAAGGAATTCAATGAAATTATATCCGGCTTAAACCATCAGTTAGATCAGTTATATAACCTATTGAAATGCACGATAGAGTGAAATATTGATTATATAACTTATTGCTCATATCGTATATCGTGCATACTTCAATTTGTATTTTTGTAAAATATGGCAGAGAGCGAAGCGACTTTTAGATGTTGTGTAAAAAGCATAAGCAACATGCACATACGCAGTGCTGTTTATTTTATATGTTGTTCTTTTGATATTTGGTAGCAAGGACATGATCTAATTTCGAGAAGAGAGTTTCAAATTTTACCCAAAAATCTAAGATCCTAGTGGAGGCCTTTTAAGCTAACAGCTGTACAATTGTCAAAAAAGTCCTAATGTCTATCAATGGTTAGATCACGTTCAACCGATTGAATTGAGGAGAACGATAGCAGAACTGATTTGCTGCGTAACTAATTATATGGGTTTTTTTTGAAGAGAGAAAGTGGTTCATTCAAGGTATTGCCCACTACTAGCCATTTTCAGGTGGAATATGAGTTCCGTGCTAGAAAAATTAATAATGTTCTGAGGTTATGAACAGAAAGAGCCATGTGACCACTGATAATTACGATGGAATGGAACACGACGGTGAACTCCAAGTTAATGTTACTAAAGTTTTCTAGATGAGTTTTACTTTCTGAAACAGAACGTCATCGTAATACAAAAACAAATCACATCATGACTTTTGACATATTGCGTCCGCTTTTCATTCCAATTGCATGAATTATTGTTGCCAGCATTACTTGGTGTCGATGTGATTTCGCTGCGAAAAATTCGAATACGTCCTCTTCAGCTGATCTCTTAGAGAGAACCGCGATGAATATTCCGCTTTATCAACGCTGCTAATGGTTCTAGCATCTAGTCTGCATCATGTTTATTCGGGCTTTACGTATCGTTGCGCATCCATTATTCATTACTCGTAACGACTGAACAAGACTATCCTTCGAATTAATCAGAAAAACCAAAGCTTTCCTCATTCAGGTTTTCTTTCTGTCACAAATCTCGACGAGTTTTTGTTTTTGAAAAAAACAAAACATTTTTGCATAACAACATATGCTGGTAGTATAGCGAATAATTGTCAACACATGTCCAAGCAATAAAGAAACGCTACTTTAGACATGTCTTGCCGCTATGTGCACTGTTAACGCCGCCGATGCGTACACGATTAGAGTTTTTTTTTTTCCTTTTGGAAAAAGTTCCGAGATCGTAATCGTAATTTTAACAGAAAGATGGACAGATAAGGTAAGTAGTTACAGTTTAATCGACTCCGCTATTTTGTGTATAGGGTGCATATAGGGTGTCATAAAATTCATGCAAAATTTGCGTTAGTTTTCGTAATTGTAATTTCTTTATTGAATAGTAATGTATGTAGGACGGGCTTATGTGTGGTATAGCACATGGGGCAAATGGTTTCCATGGCTCACTGGGCTGGGCTTTTTATCGAATTTCTTATTACCGAGACGTGAGAGTACACGAGCGGGGAACTTCTTCACGTAATGTATAGCATGTGACACCGTCTTGCTGAAACCTGCTGTCGCTCGCATCAAATTAGGCAGAAAGAACTGGATTATCGTAACGTGATATCGACCACCAGTAACAGTCGCTGATCAAACTTTCATTATTTCTAAAATATTGTTAAGCAAAGAAAACACGCTACTCTCTCGTGTCAGACTCCATTTTTATTATCCCTCAGCTGTCAGCTGTCAACTGTGTTTTTTTTTTTTTGGGCTGCCAACGCTTTACCGCATAAATGGCGGCAAATTCAAGTTTTGCGTAAATTTTGGAACATCCTATATACATATATATAAATATATATATAGAAATATGAAAGACCCTATATATGTATATTAGAAATATGCCACCTAGGTCCTGCAAGTTATATGTATATATATGTATATATGTATATATATATATATGATATGGTGGCATATTTCTAGGCTTTACAAACAAACATTTGACAAACTGAATATATTCCACTCTCTCTCTCTCTCTCTCACTCTTTCTCTCTTTTCATCCGTATCAAGCGATTAAAAAAGCAAGGAGTTTCGTAATATATAATATTTACCGCAAATGATGGGTATTCACGGTTCGCTTTAAAGTAAACCTGATTCTGTTTTGCTTACTTTTATTTTATTTTAATCGAAAAATTTCTTTCTTTATTAATTATAATTAATGTTAATTTGTCATACTATTGTAAACATGAAAGTTCTGACTATTTCCAGGCGCAAATTCTATTATCAATTAAAAACAAAAGCAAAAAAATACAAAATATTATCACTTTTAGTAACATATTTGTAACTTATTGATATAGGCATAAGTATACATATATACATATGTGTATATACATACGTAAGCATGTAATATTTATGAAACGAAAGTTTAATATTAAGACTTTAAATTCGTTATCTGGACAGATTTACAGATAGCTAGACTCCGCTGTTGTGTTAATAATAATTAAAAATGCATATATTTTCGTTTACATCTCTTACAAGGTCTCCGATGAATTAAAGAAAAACAAATAAGACTATAATGTTATAGTCGGCCAAGGCTGACCGTTAAATACCCTACACAACATTGTATAACACAATTCGCATTATGCCCTACACCAATTGTGCTACAGGGCATATTAACTTAGTGCCCGCAGAAGGGCTGAAGATGAACTCACCTTTTATTATACCGATCGATGCAGAATCATTTTCTAAATCGATGTAAGTCACTCTGTACGTTAGTCGGTCTAATGTCTGTCCATGTCATTTTGTGTTCAAGGTACAGGTCGCAATTTTTGAGATATGTTGATGAAATTTGGTGCAGTGACGTATTTTCGCCCAAGAACGAACGAAATTGAAAATGGCTCGGCACGAGTCACTTTTTCGACCACTCCCTACGTAATGCTCTATTCCGAAAAGTGGCTAAGAAGTAGTATTTTGGCATTCTAAACTGGTTTGAAAACTTTGGACCGACTTGGACAATTTTTAAAACCCTCTCTCATATATCGAAAAATTGAAGTTAAACCAGGTCATACGACAAAAAGGTAGAATTTTCAATGCTTCATGATGAAAACTATATCAAAATAGTAATTTACCATAAAAGAGTGAACTGTGCCCAATTTGGAAATGTTGGAAATACTACTACGTAGCCACTTTTGCCGAGAAATTTTGAAAATTACAATTTTTTTCCCATAAAACGATTTTTCAGAAAAAGGGGTTATATGGGGAGTGATCGAAAAAGTGGGCCGAACCGAACCATTTTCAATAGTGTTCGTCTTTGATTCAAAACACGTCACTGTACCAAGTTTCATCAAAATATTTCAAAAATTGCGACCTGAAACTTCAACACGAGACGGACAGACAGGGTTAGATAAATTCAGATTATGATTCCGAAGCGATCTGTATAATAGAAGATGGGTCCATTTTAAGCCCTACCGCGTGTTATATACGACAGTACTAACTTAACCACTGTAACTGTACCATAAGTGCCGTAGGGTATAAAAAGGATTAAAAACATTTGCAGAAGTTTTGCATCATACTATCAACAGTGGATAATAAACCTAAATACCACATCTCCTCTAAGAGGCAAAAGTAAAGGTCATAAGCTTTTCAAAACTATAAATGAATTTTCGGACCCCGAGTTAATTTACTCAACACTGGCAAGATTGATATCGAAAGCTGAGATCAAGAGGGAAT
>CCAG010019518.1:12500-14163 GCA_001077435.1 Glossina morsitans morsitans | reverse complement strand
CTAATATACATATATAGGGTCTTTCATATTTCTATATATATATTTATATATATGTATATAGGATGTTCCAAAATTTACGCAAAACTTGAATTTGCCGCCATTTATGCGGTAAAGCGTTGGCAAGCCCAAAAAAAAAAAACACAGTTGACAGCTGACAGCTGAGGGATAATAAAAATGGAGTCTGACACGAGAGAGTAGCGTGTTTTCTTTGCTTAACAATATTTTAGAAATAATGAAAGTTTGATCAGCGACTGTGAGAGAAGGAGAGCGTACATTTATTAAGCCTATTATGATGCCAACGTGCTTATGAGCAGAAACCATTTCCACGTCACGTGTACCATTTTCAGTACACGCTCAAAAGTGTAATATTTCTGAACAAGCGCGTTTTTTTTTTCGCGCATCGCATTTACAAGAGCAAACTTACCTTTGACTACGCTGCACATCTCAAACAGTATTTCAGTTACAATCACTTCGCATCAAGTGGTGTTTTCAATTTTTTATCCGAAGTCGAAAAATTGAGTTTGGTGTACAAATAAACGCATTTTATCGTGTACTGAAAACGGTACACATGGTAGTGAACGTGTTAAGCAATATACTCATTGCAATAATTGAAAAAAAAGAAAAAAAATAAAGGCTTCTCATTACATTAATTAAAATTAAAAAGCGGTAATTATATAAAAAAACAGAACAAAAACAACATACAACAAAGAATTCTAATTACTTTCAAGTCAATCAGAGATAAATTGTAGTCAGTTTAGAATGCATTTTTTTTGGCTATCACTTTATCACTTTTTGTTGTTTTCATTGTTTCACATCAACTAACTGTAAATGTAATGTGTTTGAAAATGTACGTATGAGACGGCCAGTAGCTCGGTGTTACAAATAAAATCTACCGCCATAAGTCACTTTAAAATCACACCTATGATGTTCTTTACTCAATCTAGCTTTTGGGTTACCATTAAAAAAAACGTTGTTCACATAAATTATTCGGGAAATATAAATATTTACGCAATTAAGGATCGAAAGCGCGCAGCCTTATAAATACATGCAATTCATTTTCGAAAGCAGATGAAAGTTGATGAAAGTTAACAAAATGTATTCCTCAAGACCAAGTTTTGTTATAACTATTCTTATTTCACAGTATATGCCATGGACAGACAGACAGACAGACAGACAGACATAATTGTAATATTCTTCTTCTTCTATAAATATATAAATATATATATAAATATATATATTTTATATATAAGTGCAATGAAAAGGTACTTCATCACATCTTTCTAAGCATTGATCCACTTATTGTGTGTCTTCCTTTGGGAGACTTAATAATAAGCATATGTTTATACGCAGGCAGATAGATTGATGTGTGCAGAAGGAAAAAAAAAGAGCATACATAAGCGAAATGGAAGAGAATCAACAAAATGCGAAGAGTAAGAAAGAGAGAGAGAGTGAGAAAGAGGACTCGAAGTAGAGGTTTAACTCGGAAAAGAGACAATGTGAGAGACAGACAAAGATTTTACTGTGCTATCTATCAGGTATCATGTCTTTTGATAACAGAAACAATTGCTTTCTTATGCGTTTTTTATATGCAACGCGGGGGATAAACGCGCGTACAAAACTCTTCATTAGCATAAGTAACGAAGTTGAGTTATCATCTGTCCGC
>CCAG010019518.1:0-7500 GCA_001077435.1 Glossina morsitans morsitans | reverse complement strand
AATAAATTCTCAAAAAGTTCAAATCAGCAAAATATAAGATTATCAGCAATCATCCAAATATAATGACCTTTACTATATCACTAAATCCACTATAGCGCAATTTTTGCGCAAAATTAAAAAAAAATTCTTTTTTTTTTTTTTGATTGAATATACTTAACCCTTTAGATCGTATTAAATGAAAGATCCCTCGAAGAATTTAGAAACGCAACAAATGAACAAAAAACATATTAAAAAAGATTAAAAATTATCAACATTTTTGAAAGGGAATCGATTAGACAGAATCAGACGTTTTTCTATCTATCTATCTATCTATTTATCTGTTTATGGTTAAGAATAATAAAGAAGAATAAGAAGAAGCATGCGACATAAAGAATCTCGTCTGCTCATGTTATTTTCATTTTGATCGCCGTGAACTTTAAAATGCATTTAAGCCTTTCGTTGGCTTCGTCTAACAACAACAGATGATACAAATTGATATAAATACCTAGCGAGAAGGAAGATTGACTTGAAGATATAATTGTTCTCAACACTCTCGCGATATGAAAAAAAAAAACAAACAAGAAAATAAACTTTGAAGAAATAATTTCAAAACATACCCCTTTATAGGTAACGTACGCGATTCGGAACAAAAAGCGATACTCAATATTCCGTACGATTATTGACTTGAACGGAGAAAAATGTTCGGTATTCTCGCAGCGTTACAAGCGATTTTTAAATGTTGGGTATTTACGATTCGCTTCAAGGCTCACTAACTAACATTGTTTTTTTTTTTTTTTGCTTTTTTCTTTTTTAATTAGAAAATAGCAAAAATAAAAAAAAACAAAAATGGAATAAACATGCGATAAGGGTACAAACAAACGTAATCACTAAGTGTTGAGACAAGCCCCATGAAAATTGAAAATCAATATCAAGAATGCTCTCCCTTTCTCTTCACCTTTATACCTATATACCTATTCACCTCCCTCGCACCACATCTCTTTCCATCTCTCATCCTCTTGCACTAGCTTGCACTCTTCCTCTTCGTATGCATAACTTTTGTTTCTATTTTACTTATCAGCGCTTAGTAAGTGGAAATCAGCAACGGGCGTTTCGATTGAATTTGGAAATTAAGACACAATTCTTTTTAATAAACAGCGATAGCAATGAAAACATCTTCGTCACGATACGTTTAAGACATTAACGTTCAAGTTAAGTTTCTTAAGGGTCCCGTCAATTTACATCGTAGAATTGATTGATTTGAAAGCATGTC
Source organism: Glossina morsitans morsitans (assembly GCA_001077435.1). Classification (NCBI taxonomy): domain Eukaryota; kingdom Metazoa; phylum Arthropoda; class Insecta; order Diptera; family Glossinidae; genus Glossina; species Glossina morsitans. Next base: position 6,251 of record CCAG010019518.1, on the reverse strand, counting down.
ATGTCAACTCATATCTAGTCTCAATGCGAAGCCTTTGTCCTTTTTGAACCAGGCAATTAGTTGCACTGCAACTTCACAATCAGGCAGTGGCGCTTGCGCGAAATCGCTCACACGACCATCACAAAGCTATTACAAAGACTGTGCCCGAGACTACCAAGTGATTTGATGTCAATTGTTTTTTTTTTATTCAATATTTAGTAATCGTTTTTTTCATACCCTATACCTTGTGGTGCTATGTATATTAAGTTTGTGCGGACGTATGCAACACGCAGAAGCGCTTAAGGTAGACCCATCTTTTATATAACGATCGATAGAGGATCATTCTCTAAATCGATCTAAATCTGTCTGTCCGTCTGTCCGTGTCCATGTGCATTTGTATTCAAGATACAGATCGCAATTTTTGAGATAATTTGATGGAATTGAAACGCTATTGAAAATGATTTGAATCGGCCCACAATTTTTGTTTTTCAGGGTAAAAAAGTCTAGGTTTTAATATTTTATAATAAAAATTAATCCATAATAGTAGTTTGATGTAAAAAGTAACATAATTTTTGAATCTCTTGGGCACAACCATTCTTAAGGAAAGCAAGCCGTTATCTGCATAAAGGTCTAATTTTTAATACACAGTCCCATTAGAGTAGGTTCCTATAAGTACAGGGTACAATTTTTGCATTCAATGGCAAAAATAAGAATTGTGTTAGACAATGTGGCGCAGGATATTTAATAATCGGCCTACATATGATGTCCTTTGGTTTTGTTTTAATAATAGAAAAAAAAGAGAAAAGTAATTAAAATGAAATGTGAAATCAAATTCAAAATCTTATCCTTTTGTGCTGCATGTGCAACGAAAGATAATTTCAAACATTATCTTTTATATATCGCGCATAGGACGGTACTGTTCGGAAAAAAGAAAAATCAATGCAATTGTATCCGGGATTGATGTGAATGTGCGAGCATGAGAAAATCGCTAATTAATTATTAATTTTTTTTTGTTCACTTTTGTGCCTGTGAATAACGAATTTGATACATTTATCTCTATATCTGTTGCCATTGGCTGCTAGTTAGGGGGTGTGTTTCTTTGTTGTCTGAGTATCAGTTTTGTATGTTCGTTTTATGAATCCGATAATAAAGCAATTTATTTTCAGCTTCTTTTTTAACAATTTTTATTATTATTATTATTATTATTATTATTATTATTTTTTTTTTTTAATTGTTTCTCTAATACTTTTTCTTATTTAATATATATTTAGACAAAAAGTCATAAATAATTTTACTTTCTTCGCAATAAAAATAATGACGAATTTCAGTCACAACTAATGCTCGAATCATGATTGTCATGATTGCGCTTAGTGCAATAATAGCAAAAGTAAAACTGTTGGAATAAAAACAACGTAACTGCGATAAAAGTATAAAAAATAGAAGAAGAAAAGAACATTAACTGCTGTTTGTTCTTTTTTTTTCCCCCTTTTTTGTTTTTTCGTTACTCTTAACCCATCAAGTCTTTCATGCAAAGATAACATGATATGAAAGTGTAAGCATTCCATTTCATAACAGGATCATCATAACACATAAGCATAGAACTGCTTGTAAGTAATCCATGGCTTTATATGCACACATAACGAGCATAATAGTTATGATGTATTACATAGGACTAATAAACTTAACATAAGATCGTATTGCTTTCTATATAGATAAGTAGGAAAGTTATATTCGGTCGTGACTGAATCTTTTATATCCATCACCTTTATCCCAAAAAAATACTAAAAACAAGGAAAAGAACTAAATTTTCATACTCTATAACTGTATTGGGCGGACGCGGTTGACTTTCTCCATTTTCAGTATAAAAGTGAACAAGTGATGCATTGTGCAAAGTGAACATTTTATGAGTGACGAGCAAATGACTCAGGTTTGGGGTGAAAGTTTATCGCAGATGTTATATAGTTGGCAGATGGACAGATGGACATCATTCCAGCATGCATTCTAAATTTGAAAGTGGCCAAGATTTTATACACTTTATGGGGTCTTTTAAAGTTCGCTCCTGCGTGCGATCAATTTTTCCCATTTGCATGCAGATACTAGAGCAACGCGCATGGAATATACGTTTAAATTTTCGTAGATTTGTCTATTTAGTGATGAGCTAAAGACCAATCTTTTATTCTATAGCTTAACAGTCAAATACGAATTCGAATTACGATGAACAAGTACAACTTAACGCAACTGTGCCTTCAACTTGATGCAAAATTGATAGGAGAAATTTCAACATCAAGTTTTTTGGGCGAGAAAAGAGTTTTCATTTTTACCTTCTAATCTTCCCCCTCATTAGAGACGAACCGGTAGACTAAGGTAATCTTGCATTATTTATGCCCATCTCATCAAAAATATATGTGTACGTGTATGGGACGTCGGCTGCGTGGTTCCATTCGTTTTTCTATGCCATTGATTAAATTTCATTTAATATCTATTTCAGGCACACGTACGTACAGCAAAATGTAGATATGTAGATATTTCGTTCGAAGATAATTTTAAAAGAACTAATTCAAGGTAATTGACTTAACTTAAGCCACGTATTCGAATCATAACTGTTGTTATATTTGAACGGGTAAACAGGGCAAACTCCTTAATACTCCTCCTGAAACGACTTGATGCGAGATCTATGCTACATATATCGTGACGGGGATTCCAAGAAAGTGACGCTTATTCACGTACATTATTAGGACGAATGCAAAACGTATGAATAAATGCATCGTAAATCTTATCATTCATGGAGTTTTCCATCAGTCATGTACTTTATGGCGCACTATTCAGCGAATTTTGTTTAATAAATTATCATCATGATAATGAAACTTTATTACATGATTACGATAACCAATCATTTGATTTCATTGAATTCGTTTTGCATTGAATTCGTTTTCCAAGCAATGCTCCCGTAGACGCTGTTGTACCATAAAATTCATTTGCAAATGATTTAAAGGCTTAAAGAATGATGATGACTCCCGGACATTTTCGATACGACGGAAGCGAAGTTTCATAGATATCGGCAAGCTGTGAACTGTAAATTTTACTACGGTATGCCAAACTTTCAGAATCAAATTCCCTTAAACCTGGTTCGTGAGTGATTAAAGTCACCCTAGGATGTCCTTAATATATATATATATATATATATATTCAATCCATCTTTTGCCATTAGTTGGCGAAAGTTTTATAGAAAAATAAAAAGTTAAGGTTTTCCACTGCTAGATGAGGTAACATTTACTTACCAGCGGCAGACTTTAAACGTTCGGTCTGAAACTAGGTATGCATCTATAAGCTCATGTTCCTCACTGCTCAATCGTATAAATGATAACCGTTTGCACTTCTTAAGGCTTCACTTAATATTTCGAAAAGGCCCGTTTCACGATTAATAAGAAAAATGAAGAAACAAGCTCGGCAAAGCGTTGCTAAACAGTGCTACGATAACTAGGTTAAGTGCCGTTATTAGTTTTTAAATGAACTTCAATTGAAATTAAAGTTAAAATTAAGTGAAATTGAAATGTAGACAATTGGCAACAATATGAATTTAAAGGTTAAAGGATTTTATCGAAAATTTAATTATTTATCAAAATATACGAACCATATTTTAAAAAATTAATTCTCAATACCTGTTTGACAGAGTACATTACATCGCCTAACGCTTATCAGTATCAGGACGCGAATGCAAGGTCGACTTGTAAACAGCTTATACCACTATTCTCGTTATAGAACACCGAAAATTATATCTTGTGACTAAATACAAACTTACTTTTACTTGAAAACCGTTAGTTCCTTACCTCTACTTGGGATCCCTTAGTGGGGATCCCCGAAAAATAGGTCAATGTGGTCCAAAATTCAATAGCATAAATTTATATGCCAAATAGCTCGTCTGAACTATTTTTTGCTGTAAATTTTTAAAAATTAGATTTCGTTGTTATGCAAACGCATTAATAAGGGACGAGGTCCTTCAAATAGTCGCATTTCATTAAAATATTTTATAATCGTTTCATAGATCGAAATATTACTTTTTATCGACTTTTATTGAGTATATTAAGTTTAAGCGGATGTATGCAACACCCAGAAGGATTTGAGATAGGCTCGCTTATCTTTTATTGTACCGGTAGATTCCGAATCGCTTTCCAAATCGATCTAAGCTTGTCTGTCCCTCTATCTGTCTCCCTTGTTTTCTTCTATTCAACTTACAAGTCGTAAACTTTGAGATATTTGCTTAAAATTTGATACGCGGATGTCTTTTAGCCTAAGGATAGATGCTAATGGAAATGGTTTGGATCGGATCACTTTTTTGACCACTCCTCATATAAAGCATTATTTTCAAATGTCATTATGTGAATAACTGAACTTAATGAAGTGGCATATGGTATTTAATGCGGTGCTGCGTCCTGATATAGTGTTTTCATTTGTTCTTATATTACAACTTTTCCAATTTTGTATGTTAGTAGGGGAGAGGTTATGAAAACGGTTGATTTCAACAAATTTATTACAGCGTTCGCTCACACGTTGCCAATGCATCGAATTTTCTCAAAATCGTTAACTTTACGTGGCACGCACAAACTTATGAACAGACAACGGACAACCAGACGGATAGATGGACAGATCGACTTTAATGGTTTCAGAATCGATTCTGTGCAATAGCACAGATAAAAGCAAAGAGGAAAAGAGAAAGAAACAGAGCGAATGCTCTCTTGTGCTCACATTGTCTAAGATTGTGAACTCTCGCAAGCCATAAGGCAGAAGAATATCTTTTCTTGTCATATTTGATATGTTAGAGCAATAATTGGAATAAAATCCATCCAATATCGGTTTTATTAAGAAATTAGGATTAGGATAGCACAACAGCTACCCAACGGATCACTTTAATCTTTTTCAATTATCAAGATTTTTATATCGTTTGTTTACATGAAAAGACTTTTAAATGATTAAGTTTTCGAAGCATTTCGATTACATATATATATATACATATATACATTTACCAAAATGGGTTTAATTTGACCCACACATTTTGTGGAAATGATTAAACCAAACAGCATTCAAGAAACGTACATCAAAGTACACATGCAAAGTCGATCGTTAACTTATTTTGTAAGTCGATCGGGACTGATAAATACACATATATATATATATATATATATATAGTGTAAGAGTGTTTTAGCAAAATACTTTTACGGGATCGACAGAAATGTCTGAGACTTTTCGACTTTGTTTCAGTTTCTTCTCTATTGTCAGCTCTCATGTGAGCATATTTGCAAATCGCCATAAAAACCATAAAAGCAGTGCTTCTTACTTACCTTGCGACATATGACATGTCTGCTATGTTGCTGCTAAACTGGGGCTGATGTATGCCAAACTGAAAGAAATTTTCCAATCTTTAAATGCGTTTCTTTTATTGTGTTTGAAATTCTCTTAGAAAATAAAAGTAAATAAATAGAAAAACAAAAAACAACAACAATAATTATATTAATGAAATTAATTTTATTACAAAGTTTATTAGATGTGCAATCGATTGTCTTAATAAAACAAACTGTCTGCCTAGTATTGTTTGAACCATATCGGGGTAGTACGAAGTGTACGAAGTGTTCGTTTTTGGTATCGCAAGACTATATAAAGAAAGCTAAACCACATTTGCATTGACGCGAAAATGCAAATTTATTTATTTATTAATTTTATTTCTTTTTTATTAGCAATGTTAAAATTGTAAACCGAAGTGAACACTAGAATAATAATAATAATGATAATAATATATACAAAAAAATTATAAATTAATAATAATTAGTAACTTGTTTTAATTGGCACATATCACACGTACAACAACTACCAACCATAAGCTATTCAAAAATTTGACAATCACTTTATGTTGTTACATTTTTCACATTTTTTCTTTTTCCCCACAAAAGAATCAATCAAATCTATTATATAATATATGTGTGTACGATAGAAGACGAAGGACATAATTCTGGTAATCGTTTCGTATCGCAAGAAGAACAAATAATAGAGAACATGTGAAGAATATGAAAGTTTACTGTAAAAAGACTTCTCACTCTCTCTCTCTCCATCCCTCCCTTTCTCTTTCGAAATAACAATTTTTCCCTTTAGGATTATCCGTGAAAAGACCTATTATTTCGAGATCGTCATAAGAATGAAAGCGCGGTTTAAACTTATCATGAATCATCAGCAGAGATAAGTGATCAAGAGAGAGAGAGAGAGAGAGAGAGAGAGAGAGAGAG
>CCAG010019515.1:0-20590 GCA_001077435.1 Glossina morsitans morsitans | reverse complement strand
TGTGTGTGTGTGTGTGTGTGTGTGTGTGTGTGTGTGTGTGTGTGTGTGTGTGTATACTTAATAAGGTATAAAAAAGTTTTGCGCGTTTTCTTATCGTTCTGTCCTTCTGTCCTTTTTTCTTTTTGCTCCTTTCCAGGATTAATAGTTTAGAAAAGACCTCTTTCTTTCTTTAAATTAGTTTGCTTCCAGACGGGCATTTGCTCGAACTCAGCACGCGATAGTCCCAAAGCCTTTTGAAAATCTTCATTATTTAAATATACTTCTAAGCGCGTAGGATCCACACCTTCCGGTAGAGGGCGCTCTTTTAATACCTCCCACGGATATTCTGTCTGTGTAAGCTGTGTTAATACCTCGGTGATGGGTATGGGCTTATTGGAACGACCATCCTAGAGAAGGAAAAATATAAATAAATTTTATTTACGTATGCTTGACGGTGTTACAAATCCATTTTTTACTTGTAAATTTATCTCTTTGACATCTTCTCTCTCTGACCAATCAGGGAATAAAGCTTTAAATGCTATGGGCTCCAAACCAGCCCATACCACGTAACCCTGAATGCCGTGAAATTTCTTTTCAATGCTGTCCCCTGAATGAATTTAAAAAAAGAAGTAAACGAATTAAAAATTTTAGTAAAGTTTTCATATACGCTTACCAAACTTGGCTCTCCAATATGAAACGGATGTTTCCAAAGCAGCTCTACGCTCTGAAATCCAACGGTTAACTCCAGCACGATTGTCATTCGTTGGGCTGCCGCGCTCTTCAGCGGTAACTAATGTACGAAATATTGCGTTTACATAACAGAAATCTAGCGAAAAATGATTCAACTTACTTTTGACATCCTCCAGAGGCCACCAACCCATCCACAACCATAACACATCACCATCATCGAGCATAAATATGGTTGGTTGCCGAGCGCTATATAGCTGAGTTTGTGTAAACGGATACGGCGTCAGCAGATCTTTACATCTCAGGGGTGATAACAATTCATTAGCGCTGAATATACCTTGAGTACTGGAGTAATGAAACAAGCGTGGAGTGTAGAGAAAGTTTTTAGATTTTTTATCCCAAAGACTACCATAGACCTCGGATGCGTTTGTTAGATATTCTAAATCCAAAACTTTTTTGAATTCCCGCGGTTCTTGCGTTTCCTCAATAATATCGACTGTGATTGTGCTGGCGCTAAATAAATCATTTGGTTTGTTTAGCCGAAGCTGTTCGACAGTCTTCTCGGCTACTTCACGAGTATGCTTAGCACTTTGGCAACCGTGCCAAATGTAAATTGAACCTTTTTCACCATTTATTAAGAGCATTGAAGCTCTAGAACGCAACTGCTGTGCTTGACAACGGACCTCCTTGCACAATGCCTCTTCCGGTACATTGCCATGCACCAGATATAAACGCCATTCTTTCTGTTTACGTAAGCAGTCTTCTTTGCGGCCCTTGTGAAGCCACATAGTGTCAAAGAGGCGTATAAAAGCAGTACTTTCATCATCTTGAGCTACGCGCATCTGTGCTCCTTTTTCCTTATCAAGTTCTACGGTTAGTAAGGCAGCTGCACCTTTTTCATTGGCGGAAGCTTCACTGCCTTGCCAGGTAAAGTAAACACAGCGTTCACGTCCCACCGTAGCACGATTGGAAATTCGTCCACTCAGCTCTCTAACTGATACCGAAATCTGATACATCCAACGTACTATATAGCTTTCACTCGTGTAGAAATGCCCATAGCTATCTTTTCTAGCCTTGTCGAAATTGTATTCGTTGATTTGCCATTTATCGATGGACTTGGTAATAATGTCAAAGTGACGCATGCTATCGTTGTCATAGTAGAAATTGCCACGTCCCAAGTTAGCCTGTTCCAATATTAAGTTCGGTTCTTCATATTGAACACCTTTGAATAAATTCGCTCCGTCTAATGGTTTTACCGCATGAACACCATTTACCAAATAGTCTTTTTCCAAGTCTTCTCGTTCGATTTCAGGCCAATCAGAAAATTTCTCTTTAAACAAACACGTTTCCATGTTCTGGGTAATCTTTCCCAAAATACACCAATCGCCACGCCTATTGCTACATTTAAGGAAATTATAATTCTCTCGCAGCCCTACAATTGTTGAATAATTCATCGGGTTGAGGTAGCACTTCGAATAGTCAGCGCCGCCTTCATCAAAATGCTCCTGAGCTAATTTGATGGCCGCTCTCTTGGCATCCGAGGACGCATTTTTACCATTCCATACGTACAACTCGGACCCGAAATCGAATATTAATACCTTACGCGAGTCAAGCATATCGACTTTGGGAATGGAACCCCAGTAACGTTCATATGGCACGAGAGCATCATCTTGAAACTCATAAACTTTATTCGTCTCTATCAAGCTAATCTCGAATAAGTCATCTTCGTCGGCATGGCCGCTGTCGGGGATTTGGTAATCTTCTGGTTTATTTAGTAACTCCCAGAACTTCTTCCAATGATTTTCATTTAAAAATTTACCATCGGTGAGTATAACCTCTGCAGTTGCAGCGCAACCGAGATCCTTATTCTCTAGTATATAAGCGCATATCTTTTTGCTGCGTGAGATTTCAATTATATTCGCATAAGAGCCCACATAACGATACAATAGCGTATCGGTGACTAAAATGAAACAATCGCCTCTGTTTAACGACTGGTAAGACGGTTCAACTAGGCGTGTCTGCACATGAGTGCGACCTTTGATATGCAACAGCATCAGAGGCTTATATGGCAGCCACATCTGATTCAATGGTAATGCCGAAGATTTTAAAGCTACCGATTTGAAATCTTCGACTGAAGCTAAGCCAGCTAAAGCTTCGGCTGCTAATGAACAACGCACGCCATCTAAAATATGAACACAACGTAAAACGTAAGAAACGCAATTAGTAAGTATTTTCCTCGTGCACCCTTACTTACATGATTCAACTTTGATTCTCCGCATCTCCCTTTCTACTACACCCATCTTCATTTCAGTGTATTCTGTAGCGATATCCTGGCGGTTGGCTAAACTTTTTAAAGGATTACGTGCGGCCCTTCGACCTCTTGGTAATTGTATGTTACGTTTGTTAATTGCCAACCGTTCGGTCGGTTTGATTTTATCAAAATCGGTTACATCGATGCTCATCTCTTGTTTGGAAGCTATCGATTTCTTTGATGCAAAGAAATTCTCAAATGTCTCCTCGTCATCGAATTTAGGCACTACTACACGACCTCCATTATTATTAGGACTAGCATCGGCACCATTGCTTTTCTCTGATTCTCTGATAAATTCGCGTTCATTATCCGAATCCGAATTGTTTGCCGAATTGATTTCCATTACGCTTGACGTCTCCATACTTAGACTACGTTGTACAAATAAAGCACCATTACTGGCGTTACGTTGGCACCCGTTGCCGTTTACCATCATTGAAGGACTTTTCGCCAAACCCAACAATGGTTGATTAGCACTGCGTATTGTTAATAAGGGACATTTTTTGGGTGATCCATTGTGGTCCCGCTCAAATTGTAATTCTACGGGGGATTGCGCCTTCTTTTGCAGCCGTCCGGCGACTGTAAATTTAGAAGCATCTGATTGTTCTGCAATGAATTGAAAATTTATTCTCATGATTAAATTTTACAAGGATACAAGATATAAGTTTAATAGTTCTATAATTACCGACGCGAGTTTTCCAATTTTCTGAGGATGATTTCAGTTGTCCCACGCGATCTGAAACTTTACCGCCCTCTAGATTGGTCGCTATTAGAGGTGAGGTAGGTAAAGGTTTATTAGAAAGATTGTGCGCTAGAGACAGAGATTCCTAGAAATAAATAAGTGGAACAGGGATTTTATTCAATAATATCTAAAAATGTTTACGCTTTTACAATTTACTATATAAAGTGCGAACCTATCGATGTGCGTAATAGAGTAAGTCATACAACGCTTAAGATGTTTGATTCGTTATGTGACGAATTCAAGTTCAATTAAATCTCACATGTAGCCGATCTGTGATCAGGTCAGTTAGCAAACATTTTTCGGATTCTTCAATTCCTTTTTATACCCTACAGCACCCTGCGGTACAGAGTATATTAAGTTTATGCGGACATATGTAGCAACTAAAAGGAATGGGAGATAGAGTCACCTTTTATTATACCGATCGATTCACAAGTACTTTCTGAACCGATCTAGGTTTGTCTGTCCGTCTGACGTCTGCTCATTTATCCTTGTGTTCAAACTACAGATCACAATTTTCGAGATACTTTGACGAAATTTGGTACAATGTCGTATTCTGGTCCAAGGTCTTAAACATGATTCGGATTGCACCACTTTCTCGATCATTTTCACAATTTTACCACAAACGTCGCTTAGTAATAGCATTTCGGCATTCTAAATTGATATGAAAAGTTTTGATCGGATGGGGTAATTTTTTGAACTCCTTTTCATATAATCGTATCATATATATATATATATATATATATATCATATATATATATATATATATATCATCATATATATATACATATATATATATCATATATATATATATATATATCATATATATATATATATATATATATTCATATATATCGTTTCTACGGAACTGACAAAAAATTGTATATGGTAAAATCGACCTTCTTGATGAGTAATTTATTGACAATAATAATTTCATATAAGAATTAAGCTTATCGAATTTGGACCACATAGGTGTATCTTTCCGGGTCCCCAATCCATACGAGGCTTGTAATGAAAGATAGGGCTTTATATGGCAAAAATGTTTGAAAATTGATCCTTAATGAATTAACCATATAGAATTTGGAACGTATGGATCTATTTTTCAGAAAGTACCATATATGGGGGTTCTGGCAAGAGCAAGTGCGACAATGGCGACAAAGTATAATTTGTGGTTTGTTATACTTCAATTTCAAGTATCCATCAATATGAGGAGTTCCATGATACATCACGTATTTACATAAAAATAATTTCTATTCATTTTTTATTTATTATATTAATTGATTTTATTTCGACTAAAGTATTTTTACTTGCTTTTGAAACAAATAGTTTTGTATAATGATTTGGAAACCTCTGTTTCCGTTATAAATTTTTCGGATTGAAAAGTTATTTGAAAATTGCCTTCAGGCAGTGTAGTCCAGTTGTAATCATCATCAATCATCAATTTGTGAACTATTCTTTGCTATACCATCACAATGAGTCTTAAGCGATCTGTTTCTCTCTTCTTCAAATGTAGATCGTTAAAGTTTCATTACAGTGAGGAGCTTTGTTTAATATAATGGCATTTAGACATGGCACAGTCTACATGTACTTGATGTTAATTTAATCTACTTTCACGTGTACTGTTTTTGGTACACGCTAAGCGAAGTTCAATTCTTTAATCTAAGATATTAAAATTCACAAAGTGATTGTCATTATCATCACTACTTTATACGATGTACTGATGCTTATCACATTGTACACGGAGCGTCGAAAATTATACATATTTTTTTTCTTATCAAAATATCAAAGAAAAAGTATCGATCTAAAATTATTAAATTTGTTAACGTGTATTGAAAACGGTACATGCAACGTTCTGTAACGTTCATCTATTCGTACTTTACGCTTGACAGAGAACTTATTAATTAGATTGATGGATCCTTAAGATAGTTTCTACTGTATGACTTAATCGATATGGAATTTAATTTAAATTTTATTTGATTTTTTTAAGACGTTTATCATGAATAACGTCACTTCTGTGCTATTAGCTCGAGATATTATTATCAAGATTTCTAATCATCACAACCAGCTATTAAAGTCCGTATTTGGTTATAGAGAATATATTAAAACAAATTGGTCAGCTTAAGGAAACAAAAAAAAAAAATAAAATAAATAAAAATAAATAATAATAATAAATAATTACCAAAATACTTGATTGTGAAATAAAAACTTATATGGGAATATAATCAAATTTAATTGAGTTCAAGAAGCTTGGCAATCAATTACAGATTGAAATAATGGTTTAGCAAACGCACATTAAGCTAGAGATGCAGTGATTTTTGTTTCCCTTTTTTTTTTTTTTTTTTTTACTTATGCTCGGAAGTCTTATCAAAAGCCATGAAGGAACGTCCTACTGCTCTTTTGCGAAATTCTTTATGCATATTTCGATCGGTAACTCGGTATATAAATAGTTCCGCTTGGCGTATTACGGTGAATAGTAGAAGTAATGCTTTTTCTCTGCCAGCTAGAAAGATCGCTTCCCTCTAGTTTTAGGATACATGGCACTACCCAAATAATGGCGATATGTTAAGCTTACCTACATGTAATTTCTAAGGGAAATTCAGCTTATTTATAATCCCCAGTTTTTATTAAATCAAGTGATCGAAAAAGTGATGCGATCCGAATCATTTTCAATAGCTACCTCGTCCTCGGGCCAAAACACGTTAGTATATCGAATTTTATTAACACATTTTAAAGAGGTGCGAAAAGTTTGGGTTAAACATAGCAAAAATCAAACAGACAAACGGATAGACAAGCTTAGATCGACATAGAGAATATTTCAGAAGATGACTCTGAACTGATAAAAGGTGAGTTTATCTCGAATCGTTCTGCGTTCTGTGTTCTGCGTTCTGCGTGGTGCATACATCCACACAAACTTAACGTAGCCTTGTATCACAAGTGCTGTAGGGTATAAATTTCTGCCTTTATTTAGTGTCATTAGTTGCAATTTTTGCCTGAAATTTTGCATGAACGCAATGCTGTTAGTAGTAATTACCATTTTATCGCTATAACTGCAGCTCATAGTGCACAAGTTTTGTTTTGTCTTTTTTTTTTTTTAATTTGAAATAAATATATTTTTATTTTTTTTTTTGGGTATTTGAAAGCAAAGCACAACACACCCCACAATTTTTTATTTACTTTTTTTAGATTTTTTTAGATTTTTTTTTTTGCACAAATAGTTATTGAATAGATTTTTAGTTGTTTTTTAAGTATCGTGAACTTAATTAAAATTTTTAAGCTTTAAATGCAAATTGAAAAAATGTCAAAAAAAAAAACAAAAAATAAAAAAATAATAATAATAAGAAAATAGAAAAAAAAAAAACCCATGCATTACAGTTTTATAGGCGGTTTGATTGACAAGCAATTCCCTTAAACAGTATTTGTAAACTGAGTAAAATAAATGTAATTGATGTACGTTGCAGTTAATTCTAAAAATCTAATGTGTCTAATTAAATGCAAAAAACAAAAGAAGAAAAACTAAAAAAAAAACAGAAACAATTGTTTTTGAGTTTTAAAGTATTAGAGTGTTAGCGAAATGAGCTCTAATTCTACATAAATAAAGCGATTTTGTTATTGTAATTTTTTATCAGCGTTGGATAGTATGGGTATATGAGAGCAGCGATAAGATAACCGACCGCCGACCGTCAATAATATTACAACAAAAATTTTAGGATGGCTTGTGTCCACCTCCACTCGTGCACCACACCACACCACAACTAATTGATTCGATTAGATAAAAAAAAAAAAAAAAAAAAGAATAAAAATCTTTCCCTTATCTCGGCCGAATTCGTGAACTACTCTTCAGTTGGTTGTGTTCAATGTGCCTGTCGATTGAATTCTCAATCGATCCTTTGCGTTGTCCGTTTGCCAAATTAATATTACAACCTAGAGCGCGAAATGCAAGACTTCACATTCAAACAAATTAATCTATAGGAGCACATCGCTTACGCTAGTCGCTTCACGTGAATGCACGAAGTCACTAAGAATATCTGTAGAAATCTCTGCTTTGCACTTTGTACATCTCATCTCTCATCTCACCTACGCCGAATTTCAACTACTCTTCCTGGTCTCTAAGCCGGCAAGATAATGGAACGCTAATCATCAATCATTATGTAGACTGGATTGAGTTGGAATTTGATAGCAGTGTTCTTTATTTTTTATCCTCAAATTTGTAATGATATCTGAACGCTGAACCTTTCCGGGAGTGCTCTGCTCTTCCATACTTAACCCTATACTATTTTCTTATTTGTTTGTTTCTTTCGCTCTGAAAAACTCCTCAAAAACTGAAAACAATACGTCTAAGAGTCTACGAAAAGAAAGATATGAAGAAGACGATTAGAAAAGTACAAAAGCTTTTATTAAAGGTATCGTTTAGAGGATTTTTTGCTTTTTGAAATGATCATTAGCGTCGCCCTTTACAAGTCAACAGTGTTAGACCTTAACGTGAAACAGTAGGAGCGATCCTATTCTCTACGCTCGTCGAGACTAAATATAGCTAACACAAATATTACGAGGCGATCTCAAAAGGAACAAACAAGAAGTGGGAGTCTCTACGAGCAAATGTTAAGGTACGAAAGATCCGATTGAAATAGCGAATGATAAGAAAGTTCCGATGTGATGCGAGTATGCACTATTAATGTATATATTAGGTTGAGTCAAGCTAGGTAGAATCTATTCTTCGTATTTACCCACTATAAGTTACCGAAACAAATGAGTTTTTGTTTTCACCATAGAGACGAGGATTCAGTTAACCTTTTTTTTTTGTATGGTGCGTGTTACATTCAACTGTTCTTCTGAGACTCTGAAATGGAGAGTCAAAAAGTGCATAGTCGACATGTGATGCTTTGGAAATTAACACAATAGGCAATAGCCCTAAGGCGTCTGCTGAAAAAATATGCTCCTTATACGGTGAAGGACTGATAACTGATCGGGCAGTTGGAAATTGATTTGTAAAATTCGGTTCTGAAGATACGATCTTAAAAGACGGGACGTTCTTTCGACTTTGACGATCGCCTTTTAAAGGCAATAATGGAAGAAAATCCACACCAATCCACAAGAGATATCGCAAAAAGGCTGAACACCTTACAATCAATGAAAACTAAACAAATGTTTGATAACAAAAACGGAAGGGACTTATGACTCGACCTAACATAAATATTAATCGAAAGAAATTTGTAAAAGAAAATATTTTTATACCCAAACACTGTAAAATGATGGCATTTTCATTTCGTTTTTTATCATGATATATGCAACACCCAAAAGGAAGCTTCAGAGACCCTATAAAAGATATATATTCTTGATCACCGTGAAATTTCGAGTTAAGTAAGTCATGTCTGTCCGTCTGGGTGTCTGTGAGGTGTTTGTTATTTACACTCTGTCGATCGCAAAAATGAAGATGTCGACTACAAATTTGGTAGAAACATTGGAAGTTGCCGCACACAGGTTGGTATTGAAAATGGGTCCAATTGGTTAAAGCGGAAGTCCACAATCGACCGTAAACTGAACGCAACTATATTTTTCTTAACAACAATTTGCGGGTTTTTGTTCGTTAATCAGAAATTATAAAAAGTAGAAGGGTGAGTTCTCCACATCTACTTTAAGGACGATTTTACTCTTTAGGTCAAAAAATGGAACCAATCGGCCATGCCCGCGCAAAGTTAAACGTGATTAAATTCTATTTTTTTTTTTTGACTTTTTTGAGCTTTTCTGCTTATTTATCATAACGGAAAGGCAGAATGTTTAAAACTATTTCTATACATAAACTCAACTGAAGATATATTATCTGCCTCAAAAAAGGGTTAATTCTTAAATGGATATGGTAGACACCGCGACTTGGTTGATCAATTTTTTTTTTTTTTTGTTATTAATACCAGCGATATGAGTATCAAACAAAAGAACTTGAAGAGTAGAATGCAAAAAGCATAGTGGTGGACAGCCGGACAAATTATTTCCAAATTTAAAAAGACTAATTCTAAAGCGGATTACTGATGCTATTAAACACTACCAACAGATTGTATGTAATCTTATCTTAAGAGACTAATATGTTTGGTAAGAGAATTTCTTTAGAGTGTTGTTGCAGGAGATCTTATATATGCACGTAATATATTACAAAATCTTAAGGTCTCAATTGACCCGCCATGCCTAGCATTGATATTTTTGTATACTTTTGAGTTGTAAGCAAAGTTAAAAAAAATTTTTGTAAATTTTTAGAAATTTTTAATGACTTCAAGTTAGGTTAACAGACTTAACATACTTATGTTTCATGTTTTTCTTTTCATTCTAGCTTTTAAGATGATAGACACCACACTTTGACTCTGGTCCCTGCCAAAGTGAGTCAATTTGACTCACTATTTTTACAGCATTGCCGCAATCAAACAACTGAGGTGGGAGCGTAAAATATTAATATTAATTACGTGTGTTCCTCCTTAATCGATTAAGGAGATCGAGTTAACAGATGAGCATGATGATGTGCCCACAAGAACGCCATTGTTAGGCAAAAAACAAGTGTTTTTTGTTTTTTTTTCTTGTGGGTGTGTTTATAGTCAGATCCTCTTCAAAGCAAGTATTTCGTTTAATATAATTTTTCATTTATTTTCATGATAAAATATCAAAACCTGCACCTTAACGATGCATACTTTGCGTGAGAGGTCCCTTTATGGGGCAGAGGGCCGAAAATGTCCAAAGTCACCAGTAAAAATCGATTTCCTTCTCAAATATCTTATTGCTATTATCTACTTTTCTCGTAAAGAATTTTACCTACGTCACTTTCGGTGCCGGTTGTATTATAATAAATTTGTACGAATGTATGTACCATTCAGATGCAACCTTTTGTTAGACAAAATTGAGCCTATTGAGTCAATGGTCAACGTATTTTTTTGGTGTTCAACGTACAGATAGCAATTTTCGAGATATTTAGGAGTAACTTTATTGCGATAATAACTTGGACCACGTAGATTTAATTCTGGCACTCCTTATGAAAACATTCTCAAGAAGCCGAGACGGCAACAGGGTACAATTGTTATTACTTCATAATGAGAATGGACATGGAGCAGCAATATCATTCATTTGATCAGACGATCTGTTTGGATAATATGAACGAATCGCTCTACACACACAAACATAAAATCGAAAGGAGTTGCAATTCTTTGGTATATTTTATCGCGGAACGGGTAAAGTTTACTTTGATCGTCAGTTACTGTGTGTGTGTGTGTTTGAAGACCTTAGTCGGTAAAGGCATAACACTTACCGATTGAGTCCACCGCCTCCCTATCTCTTTCTCTATTTTCGCTTCTTCACGACCGTCACCGTACTACACGAATAGGGAACGTCCCCTAGAGAGTAAATGCTCAGGTTATACAAAAAAAATTAAAGAAAAAAAGTCGTGTCCGTTAGTTAATGGTTGGCTTGGCCAGACTGTCGCACGTTTACTTGTTAATCTTGCATATGTTCGAAATTTTAAAACCAAAAAAAAAAAAAGATTTATTTTAATTTATAAAATTTTATATAGAATTTCACGATTTCTAAACACCGTTCACATAGAGTATATTTCTCTTTTCATCCAAACTACACAAAAACAAAAGCGAATAACATTCTCTGTTCTCTGTGGGCCTTACTCAGCTTAGTTGGCAAAGAGTGCAAATAGAAAGATCTTTCTTTTCTCTTTAACTCACATATTCTCTTTTCAATCTCTCTTAAAACAAGACAAACAACTACATTCATTGCAAAAGAAACAAAAAACAAAAACAAAAAAACAGAGTCGATTGATAAAAGCAAAAAAAATAAATAAATAAATAAAAATAAAGAAAAAAGTAAGAAAGTTTACACACATGAGTCATGGGTTTATTGATAAAAAAATTGAAACCTTTCAGCATAACATCAAAAAATTTCAAAAAAGATAAACAGTCTGCGCCGATATCAATGACAAATCGAGACTATTTTTAAGAAATTTGCATAGTTGAGCAATAAATTGAAAAACACGAAAAAAAAGAAAACAACAAATAAATAATAAATAAATAAAAATAAATATATTTGTTTAGCAGGTTATTCGTCTTAGATTTGGAAAAAATTTCATTTATTTCTTCCTATAATACTAGGAAGAGAAATTTATAAATGACTTTTTATTTCAATTTTAAAGCGCAATTATTAGATGAGATGATCACAAAATTATTTATGTAAGAAATTTGAAAACATCGTCCACTTAATAAAAAGGCAAAATATGGCCAGCCCACACATCGGAAATCGAAATAGCTTACAGGGAAATTGAGGCAAACGCGAATAACGCGAATAACACGAAATAAATAATTTAGGCCTTCAAACGAACTCTAAATACCCTTCTTCGCCTAAAGGTCTAGGGCATGGTAAAGAAAAACTACTTTTTAATTACGCTAGGTTTTAACCAATGAATGACTTTTATATTTAGTTATTTCATAGGGCGATCATAACCTAGGACATATAAACCGCTATACTCGCTATGGAAACATATTCTCCGACACTATCCAGTCTAAATTAAGCCTATGTTCATTAAAATTTAATCATTTCCCACAATTAGCAAAAAAAAAAACAAAAGGAAAAAACAAAAAAAGTAGCTCTTGATTCGGTCAGGTACGCTTACTATATGAATAAAACTTATATGAATCGCAAGAAAAATCTGCTTAATTCTCCCCTGCCCGCAAATAGCCATATACACTATTTTTATCAACTATGCAACTAAGGGAGCAAAAATATTTAGCTTAAGATTTTAAATCTAAATAATTATGTCCGTACATCCGTTATTTGCTATTTAAACACAGGAAAAGTCTTACAAGAGAATAGAAAAACCTAACATTTATTTCATATATTATACGATAAGAGAACAAAGGGTTAAGATCGGAACATTCCATTATCGATTACAAATAGCTTAGCAACAAAAGGACTACAGGCCTCATTAATAAGCAATTCTCCAGAAAATTGATTTCGTTAATCCAATGTTAATAAACGATCATCTATTTAGTTATAGAGTTGATCGCTTTGTCGGATTCGTTTTACAACACTTGCCACCGAAGGATGTCGCTGCACTATACACTATAATACATCTGTCATTTTAATTGTTACGCTCATAAATGCACATGAGGTAATTCGTTAAATAGCTTATGGCTTCAAGACAAATTAGTGACATCTGTTTGTCCATCCGTGCGCTTTACGAGAATTTTCCTTACTAAAGAATTAATGTAGAGATAGTTTAAAATACGGAACCTCGGAACGAATAAGAAATTAAGAAAAAACAAATAAGAGAGAAATTTAAAAATTCTTAAATGTTAATGGCAATAGATGTCTATCAAACGCTTAATATAAGGAGTACAGGGTTTAAGGGCAAAATTAATTTCATTGGCTAATCGACGAGACGCGGAAAACTTTATAATTATCGATATGATGGATGTTCGAGATTCGTCCCGGGGTGAATACAAAGGTTTCGTAATTTTTTCTTTTTTTTTTCTTTTTATTGGCAATAAAACGATTTTTATACCCACCACTGAAGGATAGGCGTATACTCAATTTGTTTGTTTTCTTCTCATAACGAGTATAACAATCAAAAGCAAGCTTCAGGGACCCTTTAAACTACTATATATATATATATATATATATTCTTGATTAGCATGAAATTCATGTTTGTTCGTCTGGGTGTTTGTTGTCGGCACTATCCCGGTCGCAGAAATGCAGATATCGACATAAAATTTGGTAGAAACAACATGAAGTTGTTGCACGCACGTTGCTATTGAAAATGGACCGATATTGGTCGAAGTGGAAGTCCACAATTGAGCGTAAACTGACTGCAACTACGTTTTTCGTAACAAAAAGTTGTACGTTTTTGTTCGTTAATCAGAAATTATAAACGTCAGAAGGTTGAAATTTTCCACGTTTACTTTACGAAACACTCGAATCTTTAGGTCCAAGAATAAAAAGAATTGAAAGTGATTAAATTGCATTTTTTTTTTTCGTTTTTTTGAGGTTTTCTGCTTATTTATCATAAGGCAGAGCAGGCAGAGTGTTTAAAACTATTTCTATATATAAACTATTCCGCAAATGAAGATATATTATCTGCCTCAAGAAGGGGTTAATTCTCGAATGAATATGGTAGACACCGCGACCTGGTGGATCAATTTATTTATTTATTTATTTATTTTTTTTTGTTATTAATACCAGCGATATGGGTGTCAAGTAGAAAAACTTGGAAAGTAGAATGCGTAAAGAATAGTGGTGGATGTGCGAGATTCGGCCTCAACCAAATATAAGTTTCTTACTTGTTAATTTTAATGTAAATAAGTAAACACCTTTTTACAATTATTTGCCGATTAATCGACAGTAGTTGATATAGCAGTTTTTCATCGCCTAAAAGAGTGGGCGACGAAAGGTGATATTATGAAAAAAGAAGAAAAAAAAAAATGAATTAATTAAAAACATTATCTTTTCTGTATTGCTTTCATCGTCTACAAACGCTTTCGTAATTAGTCTTTGTTTAATTGTTTATAGAAAATTTATTTTTTTATTTTTTTTTATTTTTTTTATTTATTTTTTAATTGCAACTGTTAGCTTTGAACTATTTACGCACTTAATATTCATGGTTTTTTTATTGATTGTTATACAAAGCGTGTACAAGAATTTCACACACATGATCAGGTATACATATCCATTTGACAATTGGTTATCTCGGATTAGTTCGTAGTTAGTTCATAGCTTAAATTGCATATCGAATTTATTTAAAATTTGTTTCTTTCTTGTTAACTGTTTGCAGAAACTTTTCAAATTTATCGCTTCTTATAAGCAAACACACCTTCTTCACGTAGTTGTTTGCTTGCTTGCTGGCTTGTTGGCTTACTGGCTTGCTGGCTTGCTGGCTTGCTTGCTCTCAGCAACATTTCTGTTTCTTTTGAAATATTTTCAGTTCAAGATTAAATGCAAACGATACTCTTTTAACCTTTCAAGTTATTCATAAAATTTATGACCTAATGCGGCAAAAAGATGTATGTTTATGTGTAAGCATTTATTACGGATTCCCAAAAAGACTTTAAAAAATTATTCAAAAAAAAAAAAAAATAAATAAATAAAAAAATTTCTTTTTAATAAACTTCGACTTAACAACTTGTTGCTGCAGACATGACCGCAGTCACCCCTAAATATTTATTATGGGGAAATGACTTTATTAAAAAGAAATGCAGACGCAGGAAACATAACGGCAGCGCAGGCATCCATCGGGCATGTGGAAGGAAGGCTCAATAAATAAATAAATATTAATTTAAGGCAATTGCTTCGGTCACACCAGTGACACCACACGCACATACAATAACGAGAAATGCTTTCGTGTACTTTTATTTCATAAGTTACGAACTTTCCGCCAGAGACAAAGGAAAGGGTCGAGATAGCTGTCGAAACGAAAGAAAGATGTTGACACGATTTATTTGTTGACCTCATGTTCTTGCTCATGTTGCTATAGAAAATATATTTAAAGCCTCGCAGTTTATTAAATAACTCATTCTATCGGGCACTTATGTCACACGACATGCACGCTATGATTTCAGTTCTTTTTCCTTTTTTTGCTTTCAAAACGTTCGGTTACTCACTTACGACGCGGTAATTATAAACGCGCTTAACTGCGAAGCAATTTTTGTAAGAAGCTTCAAAGATTTTGCAAACCTGTCCTGATTTTGCGCTTTTAAAACCTCTGTGACGGTAGGATATGAAATGGCGAAGTCCATCCAACACCTCGATATTTAATGCCGACGGATTTTAAGGTTACCGCAGCCACCACAGAACTCTGCCAAATGGACCGTTTCCAGCTATCAGGTCCCCTTTGCCATTCACACAAAAAGTCTGATAACTGTATACAGCTATCCGACACATGGCAACTTCATGCGTGCAATTGCGGTACCAATAGTTGGAACTACAATGCGCATCCTAAAAACCCATCCAATTTTTCTACATGGATTTTTAATACCCAAGAAGATAATAATAATCTAGTAATCCTGTGAGCTATCTAATCTTTTTTGTTCCTTTAGTATACCATAGGCCTATGCAAATTTTGGATCTCCATCGTTTCGATCTCACTACACAAAAGAGAAGCCTGCTACTAGTAGCAGGTGCCCAATACCCTCAATAAAGTCTTTATTATAAGCTACCGTCACCGGAAAATGCAACTCTACTGTCACAGATACTCTGTACTTCTCCCGCAACACTGGGCATAATCACATTAAGTGTGTCACGTTAGGGCAGCACATGGATTGCAAGATGCTATCTGAACGCTGCAGTAACAGAATATCTCTTGTAATGCCTCTTCCGTCATAGTTCTCCCAATGATCGATGAGGTAGCGCTATCATGATTTCCAGATCCAATTCGTCCACAACGAAGGCGTTCGCCGATAGACTCTTCTGCTTTCTCTACCATAATATCGTTTCCGTTGTCCCTCGCTTTTTCATAAGTGCTGAAATTTGTGACAAGATCGTAAAAGCAGCAAACATACAAGCACGCTGTTGCATTTCGGAAAAAATAAAAATATGTTAAGAATGTACGCGATAAGCGAAATTTGATCTGGATACCATCTTGCGGAACTCAACTGCGGAGTTCAAATTGCAATTTTCTCATTCGCTTACAAGTTTTCAGGCAGAGCGTGAGTGCGACGTTGCAAAGCAGTTCAATCTTAATGAATCGACACTTCAGATGATGAATAGACTGAAATTTACTGAAATTATGCGCGAATCTAATATCGTAGTATAGCGTAGTAAACTTGTAAAGATTGTATATAGTGAAGCAAATGCCGGTAAGTTAATAGATTCCGCTTATTTAAAGGGCTTCTGCCCTGCATGGATTTTGGACTAAAACAAAAATCATTTAACCCATAGGTTATAAGACTGCAAAGAATGATCATAGGAATGATTTTAGAATTTTTGCATGTCTTACCCTCGTATGAGATATACATAGTAAAACCCATTTGTATAGAATTTGTATAGAAAGATATAAAGTGAGAAACGAATCAATTTTCTGATCTTTCTCTACTTTGGAAACGTATTACTATACTTTGGACACTAAATGAAATTCAATTTTTTTTGTTTTTGTCATTTAAAGTACACTAAATAGTATTCATACACACTGCGTGAATGGACTGATTTTTCTTAATCGAAAAGTAAAACATATTTTCTTAGTTTCTTTCTCTGTTCATTTTATATATACACATATCGTTAAACGAATGTGTTTCTTTCTCCTCTGTATTGGCAAATAAATATAAAACATATCTCATTATGTGAAAACAGAAAACAGATTTCGCAGTATAAGCAGATCTTCGCTAATCATATATTTTTGCTTAACAAAGATAGAAAACATGACATTGCCAGCGGAATAATAAAGATAACGGAAAACACATAGACAAACACATACATCATACATCTGCCATATTATAGTATAACATGATTGAAATAATGATAAAAGTGTTTACGCATTTATAATAGATTTCGGAATTAGGAATTTTTCGTATTATTAGTTAGTTTGGCGTTTGCCGTTGGCTCACACTAAGATTATTTCGATGGGTGTTATTGTAAGCGCGAATTTGCTTAGGCCAGGTACGATTGGTCAATTTCTCTATTTTATATATCCAGGAATATATATAACAGGAGAATGAGACGAAAAGACAAACACAGTCCGAATAATTATTTGGTAACTACTCGTATGTAGGGGTTTTTTCAAATTTGTCTCTTCCTAATTACCTCAAATGGTTGATAGAGTTGCGCACAAAATTTATATATATACATGCATACATACATGTATATATGTTTAACAAAAGCAGGCATCAATGTGCAAATCCATGCACGACTCGTCTCAATATAAAAAGCAATTAAGAAAGTCGTCTATATATTGGGTCGTCCGTCAAGGATGTAATTCGTAGATAAGCAGATAAGTGCTTTGGTAAGCATTTAATCTATTCGTCAAGGATGAAATTTGAAGATTATATAAAATTGCATTAATCCACTTATCTATAAATTTCATCCTTGACGGCCCCATCTTTCTACATAATTAAATAATTCGATTACAGATCATGTATGACTTACTGTAAACATAAGAAATGATAAAATTTAGTTACGATTCTTTAAACGTAAACGTGCGATAAACAAGTGCCTTAGGCACTTCATTAACTTTAAAAAAATCCTCACACACAGTTTTATTTCAATTTAAAAAAGCGCATTGAAATCGTCGTTTTTTAGCTATTATGAGTGCAAGTTTGAACTGCAGCATTCGCATGATCTCGCAATCGATCGTAGGGCACACAAACAATGAAAAGTTTCACTTTTTTTAAGCGATTTCTTTAAAGAATAGCTTTAAAAGTAAGTAGACCGACAGAGGGACATATTTTTTTTGTTCTTCTTTTTTAATATGACCGATTATTCAAGGGATGTCACTTGCACGCGCAAAAAAGCGATGATCGTAGAGAAGTGAGGAAAGACAAAAAGATACGTACGTGGCCAATTGCCAAGTGGTCTATGCCTTTACCAACGGATCAATCCCGTTGTAACGATTTCATTATCCGAACAGTTTTAATCATATGGCTAAAAGGCTCCAAAATAAAAATTCATATTTTTAAAATTTGTTAAGTTTACACACTTAGAATGCACACTATACAATGCTTTAAAGAATTGAACAACATTTGAAGTTACTTCCTAAAAAACTGGTTCCTACTTTTGCTAATCTTAGCCAATCGACCAACGAACGAATAGCCGAGTGCATAAGAAGCGCTACTATGAAGTCAACATAGCTAGAGTCAAATTGCAGTTAAGATTGGAAGGTGATCGATCGATGTATAATGAATGTTCTGCCGATAAAAGCATCACACTCGCCGATCGGGCAGTTCGAGGAAGACCCACTGGATGAACATTTAAAAAATAAAAATTGAAGACTAAAAAAACGACAACAATTGCTGCCTCAGTTGTAAAATGTATACATCAACAACATGACATCCTGAAGAGTTTCAACCATGTCCGTTTGTCCAGCAAGTAAGAACATTATAGTCGGGCAAGATCGACAATCAGATGCCCTATAGCACTTCGTCTAGTACAGCGATACATACGCTCCACTAATAATACATCAAAAACTACACATTCTTTCAATGCAGAGGTATACGTTGCATGCAAACCCCCACGTTGGCGGATGTCCAAAACATGACATGATGTGATCTAAATTTCGCAAACTTAATTTCTTTCCTGAGAACTCTACTATTTTTCAGTTCCCATCATACAAAATGGAAAATTAGACTTTCTTTCCGTTTAAGGTCTGGCTTTTCATGATAACCCCTATACAATTTTGGGATTTAAAAAGCAGACCTATGTGATCCAAATTCCCTACCGTAAATTTTTTTGCTAAATTCTCGTCATACGATAGTAAAAATGTAATTTTTTTCTCAAACGCTTACATGAGAATTCTTGTACGAAGTGCGGTCCAAGAAATAGATCCATGTTGTTCCACTTTGTTGGTCCACTTAATTTTTATATTCCAATTACTATCACGGACAAACTTTCATCATAAAACATTAATTTCTAGGCATTTTTGGTCACGTAAGGGTTTACATTTCATGAAAATCTTGATATGCGGTCCGAATTCGGTTAGGTTGATTTCCTTGCCAATTTGCTATTATGATTCAATTTTCACCATGTAATATTCAAAATTATTAACTCGTTTCTATTATATAAAGATTTAGTTTGCATAGGGAAGGTTATATGAGAGGGGACTTCAAAGATCACTTCGGCGCTAACCAATTTTTTCATATCAATTTAGAATGTAGAAGTACTATTACACACTCAACTTTGCTGAAAAATTTTGATAATTACAATTGTGGGTGTGATCGAAAAAATGGACCGATCTGAACCATTTTTGAATAGCGTTTGTCACGTCAGTGTACACCATTTCATCAAAATATCTCAAAAGTTGCGACCTGTAAGTTACACATCGCAATGGAAAAAACAGACAGTTTAGATGAAGTTGGAAACTGATTCTGAATTGATCGGTATAATAAAAGATACGTACTATATCGTTGTATTATGAGTAGTGTAGAGTATAATAACACTTGTTACACGCCGATAAATGCAGATAAATATGCGTACAATAATAGAAATAATAACAAAATATCTCAAAAGTTGTGTTGACCTGTAGATTAGACACAAAAATACATAGACAGACATCGAAAGGACAAACGGACAGACGGACCGATAAGCTTAAATACTCAAAGGGTGCGTCTATCTTAATATCTTCTGGGAGTTACATACGTCCGCACAAACTTAATATACCCTGTAGTATAAAAAGGCCAAACTCCACTATCGACAAGCTGAGGAATATCTAAGCTTCTGCAAGAAGTGCATGGAGTTCATAAACTATGCATGACTGTAAATCGATCTAAGCCCTTAACTGGACTTTTATACCCACACATACACACACACACACACACACACATACCTTTTAACTTAGACTCTACATGGGATGTAAACATAAAAAAAGATTGATTGGTAAGCTTCAGCTTGGCCCATTTAAAATTTCAGCGTAGCCGACTGACGCTTATAATTAAGATAACATTGCAATTTATATGAATTGATGTGAGATAATGTGTATGAAAGAAGTACCATTCTCTTATTTGCTTCGATTAATAATTTTCTTAATAGAAAGAGAAAGAAAAAAAAGAAAAACAATTAATATATAAATTACTTATAGATATATACACATATATATAGAAAAACGCATTCTAAACTTTTCTTTTTTTTTTTATAACTTTAATTAATTTACACAAGATTTATTTTATATATATATGTATATATATATATATATATATATATATATA
>CCAG010019513.1:0-69999 GCA_001077435.1 Glossina morsitans morsitans | reverse complement strand
GAAGCCCACCAAACATTTTCAGAAGCTTACGGTAATGCTGCTCCATCGTATCTCAATTGTCAATTTTGATTTCAACGATTTAAAAGTGGCGATTTTGATGTCGACGACAAAGAACGGACTAGAGGACGAAAAAAGTTTGAAGACAATGAATTGCACGGCTTATTGGACGAAAACCGAGCTGTCAAAGAACTTTCGAACAGATTAGGAACTGACGACAACCATTATTTTGTAGACGTTTACATGCGATGGGAAAGAAAATGTCATTTCCGTCATTTGTTGCAAGAGTTGCTCAGCTCGAATGGGGAGTTCTGTTGCCCCCGCATGTTCAGATTGAAGTAGGATGGCATGGCTGACACGCGATTCCAAAAAAGTTTGAAGAAGTGCGAAAACGATTCCATGATTGGATCACTGCCAAACCAACATAGTTCTTCCAAGACGGTATCGTCCTGTTGCCAGAACGATGGGAAAAAGATTTTCTTCTGAAATCTTCTGAAATAATCGATCTTTGTTTTTTATTTTAGGTAGTGAATGAGAGACAAGCGCTAATTATTAACATTGCTGGTAAACTAAATTTTGCCAATCAATTATTCTAAAGAAATTATGTTTATTTTGTTAATATTAAGTTGATCCTCTCTAAGTTGCTTTCTAGCTTTCGGTTTAAATCTTATTGCAGAAGCTAGGAGCGATCATATAAGAATATAACCTCTTAAATAGCTCTTTTGCCAAAGCTAAGCACGAGCCCAAATTCTTCAGCATAGCAATATAAAAACAAGTAAGAAGGTTAAATTCGGTCAGGACCGAATCTTTTATACCTCTCACCGTTTGCCCCAAAAAAAGACAAAAAAGGTGCAAAAATAAAATTCTCATGCTCTTTAGTATGGAGTGGGCGCAGCTGATTTCTTCTAATTTCGAAATAAATGTTGTTATCGTGTCGGCATGTGGGCGTTGTAGGCGTGTAGTTTGAAAAGTTGAAGTCAATTCCAAATTCTTTTGCAAATTTGCAGGCGATGTCTTCATTTTCGCAATCGGGAGAATGTTTACCAAAAATACTGCAAATTTACGCAAACAGACAGATGGATAGATGAACAGGTGGACATGTTTAGGTTTATTGCAAATTTTAAACTGGCCAAGAATTCATATACTTTACAGTGAGCGTGTCCTTTAACCGATTTGGCTCATTTTCAATACCAACCTGCGTGCAAGAACTTCCAATGTTTGTGCCAAATTTGAAGTCGATAGCTTCGTTTTTGCGGCCAGGAGAAGGTTTACAATAGACATTACACAGACCGACAGACGGGCAAACCGACAGACGGATATGCTTAAATCGATTTAGAATTTAATACGGATCATGAATATATATACTTTGTGTGGTCTCTGATGCTTCCTGCTGGGCGCCGTAAACGTTTTAACAAAGTGAATATACCTCTCATCCTTCGGTGATGGCTATAAAAATAGATGCACTTTCTAGATGAACAGCGATGCTTTCATGTGAGACTCTACTAGGTAGGTATGAAAGCCAGATCGGCACGTATCCGTTGCGAAGCTACGTTTTTCAAATTAAAACAATTTCATTATCTGCATAACATCTCTAATAAGCTCGGATATCTGTACTTTATGTCTTCTAAATGTTTTGCTTATGACAGTATTACCCACTACAAGATAATGAGCCCCGATGGTAAATATCTATCCAAGATAAATTCGTTGTGTTTTAGTGGTCCTTTAAAGCACCACATAAGAAAGCTGGAATGCGTTTATTCCGTTGATATTTTTTTTATAATTAATTTAGCGTTTTACAGATACGGAGAGTGGCACTTACAGCAAATGAACGGATAAAGTTATGTCGTTCTTTTATTTTAGACTCATTGAAAGGGGGTGAGGCGGGGGAGTGGGGGGGGGGGGGGGAATCGGATAAATTCATTTCTTTGCAAATTTTTCTTCAACACTCTATGATAAATTGTAAGGCGAAATTTTTGTTGTATTTTGTTATATAACATGACACATAGTTTACATTTTTTTCAATGCATTTTCGTTTAGTTTTTATAATCATTGTGTTTATTTTTCCATGCGGCATTTAATCATAAAATACATCTTGGCAAAGATGTGAAACGGTGTGCAAATGGCTTCACATTCTGAACTATGCTTTAGGGCCATTGCAGAACGTTTCTTCAGTAATTTAAAGCAGTGGGTAAATCCAAGTTTAAGTCAATAAATATTAGAGATAGCGATCAGATCGATTTTGGACACTTGCCAGCTATAATAATTTATCGATGATCGCAAACAGTAGACAGTAGGACAAATTGAACTGTGATGTAAGCTTGAATAAGGACATGACCCAACCATATTGCAGCCCATTGCCTTTTGAAATAGTAATTAGGCGCAATATAAGATCAAGTCAAGTACTATTCTTTTTCAGATCAGAGTATTGACAGAGTATTGAGGCGAAAATTAATTGAGACCAGCGACACTGTCATTAAACGAACTTTGATGAATCGGTAAAAAGTAGCACAGCGCCAATAGAAGAGGTCTTTTCATTCACGACGTTTTCAAATGCGAATCGCATTACGGTTCACTAAATAGAAAGATCGATTGATCACGTTAGCTTAACAAATCTTCCTCTTCCTATTTTGTTTCCTTTCTTTCTTTTTTATCTTATTTTCCCATTTGGTTTATGCTATTCTAAATTTTAAGCAATTGCTCGCGAATCATGTTAAAGAAAAAACTTATTGATAAAATATCGATAATTTTTATACCATACACCGTTTGTGATACAAGGGCATATTAAGTTTGTGCAGATTTTTACAGCATTCAGAACGTCTTCAGATTAGCCCAGTTCAGAATCGCTTTCTGAATCGATCTAAGCTTGTCAGTCTGTCTGTCCGGCTTGTTTTCATGTGTTCAAACTCGATGGCCAAACTTTTGCGGTATTTTGATGAAATTTGATACACCGACATTATTTTACCCGAATCGGGTCACCTTTTCATCCACTATACACTATATACATATAACCCTTTATTTTGAAAAGTCCATTTGTATGAATAATTGTATTAAGCAAAGTAGTTTAGGGGATTTAATGATGAGTCGTATCCCATTATAGTATTTTTCCTTGTTTGATTTCAATTCCATAAAATAAGGCTGCCCGATATGCTATATCATATAATAATGAGGTTTTCTCAAAACTAGCTGCAGATCGTTGGACATTAATCATAGAAATCGAAAATATCGATTTATTGATATTTGGGTTTAGCGAAATTTGTTTAGTAAATTGATCTTGAAGAGCCTATGTGACCAACAATTGAAGCTTTTACGGCCAATATATAACTTGTTGGAATGTAATGAATGGGCAACTAAGTTAATTGGAATCCGGTAAAACAAATCAAATCGTCTGAAATCACTTTTAAGAATCAAATATCAGAAAGTTATTTATCAAATAAAAGAGAAAAAAATCAATTTCAAGTTAAATTTTTTATGTCCTTCATTGCAAGTCGAAATTCTGTCACTCTAACCATTTCGTCCAAGTTCAGTTTTATACGGATAGTACAATGCAATGGATAATCTGATGTACTGTGTACATATGGCAAGGCGAACTTCAATCTTTGCATGAGCAACATTTCTTTCTTAAATTGGCTCGCGATCAGTTTATCATGTACGCAATATAATGAATGGTATTGTTTCGTTTGAAGATCAAAGAACTGGAGATAGAATGCAGTGCACAAATAAGTTCTGTCACTTGAAGTTGGTTGCATCATAAAATGTAAATGAAGCGTTCAATTTTTTGGATACGGATATCTTGGACATTAGTATGTGTGGGATAGAGGGTTTAGTGTAACTTAGTGCTGTCTGTCGTTCAGTATCTATCAAAGTGTGAAGAGATGGACGGGTGTCAACAAGCATCGTTTCCGGTAGTGCAGTTTTAAACTGGAATAAAATGCACCTGACGCTGTAGAAATCATTAGTTAACTTGGAGTGACAAAGCAGACTTCCGTGCCAAAAATTTTTGGTTTGCAAACAGTGAAAATTCTCATACGTCTGTCCGTCGCCAGCAAAAGAAACCCAGGAAATGATCTTCAGCTTGGTCTGGAAACATTTTCCAATTGCGGCCTATTCTCCGGACCTGCCTCCCTCTAATCGATGCATGCACCCATATTTAGCAAATCAGAAGTTCGGCAAAGTGAAAGATGGGCGAAAATGGGTCAATACCTATTTCATCTCGGAACCATGAAGTTTTCACCGATGAAGGCATCCACCAGCCACCCGATAGATAATGATCGCGAAGAAGCATAATTAAAAAAAAAAAAAGTCGAATTAAATCTATACCTAATATATGGAGAATTTCGACTTTTTTCAATGCATCTGCAAATCTCCGTTAACGGATTTTTATTTCAATTTTATCGTGAGACTTTTAACGGAAAGATTGTGCTCTTCTCACCACAAAGCTAGGAATTGTTTCCAAACCTTTCTTATTAGCAAGTCGTCGTTTATAGAGTAGATGCTTTATAGTGGCTTTTAAGAATGAACACATAACGCAATCGCATTGAAAACATTCAATTTTGAATGTAACGAAAGATTTAAGAGGTCGTGGCACGCAAGCTTTATGTTAACGTTATTCGCATAAACGTTTCAAAAGGCGATAAACTTAGAAACGTTGAACTCGTTCTCAATTTTTTTGGTAGTGAAAGCCGTAACGGTAAAAATATGGACAGACAATAGTGTTGTTTTGTTTTTGTTGTGATGTGGTGGGCAGCGTAAATTATCCGAATATTGGCTGCCGTGAAGTATTTTTTATCTAAGCCCATTTCGAATACATGTTCTGTACAATGATCATCATTTTGTATTCTTGTGCCCGAAATGTGAAAATTTTCCGATTCTTCTACATTTTCATACATTTCTCATGTTAGATACATAGGACGATAGATAGAATCAGAGGCATTGCTGCGATGTATAAAATTAGGGAATAAATCGCGAGAAGAGTGTATTCGGTAACTAGATGTTCAGTTAATCATTGCTCATTGTTTTGCCCCAGTAATTATCTAATGCTTTTAAACCTTATTTTAACCACTGCTGATTGTCTCATGTTTAACTGTAAGACTATCTTATACAATTTGTTGCATGCATTAATTCGTTTTTTTTTTTTTTTTTTTTTTTTGGTTTTTTATCATTTCAATTCAATTTATTTAAAAAACTATTTCATAATATTTCCCCTCTACGCAATTAAATTAATACTCAAAGTAACTGATATGCGATGCTTGTTTGAAAAAAAAAAAAGAAACCAACAAAACCAACTTTAAACACATGAAAAGCGAACATGATTAATGTTTGCCATCAATTAAATTTTATTACTAAACAGTTTTTTTTTTTTATTTTTTTTATACATATTTATATATGTATACAAATATATACCGGTCATTGACTTATTGCATACATGCACGTAGGCATATACGTGTATATTTGTATATATGTTACGTATATATATATATATATATATATATATATATATATATAAATCAACCCACTTGATTTGATTGTTTGTGGCATAAATGTAAACCAACATACGCTTATAAACGTACGTACACTGCACGTAGAAGCGTGTGTGTTTATATCTATGACTTGTATGCAATCCATGTAAATATGTAGGTTTTTGTGTAATCCACACACAAGTCAATATCAAATACACAAATGGCACAGAAAATTATAAAGAAACTACAGTAATAAAATACAACAACGGCAACAACCAAAATGAAATGAAAATAAAAAGGAAACTATGCACTCGGTACACACACACACACACACACACACACACACACACACACACACACACACACACACACACACACACACACACACACACACACACACACACACACACACACACTTGTAAACTTTAATACAATATATGGTAATAACTGGCATACACTATTATACTAGTTATATAGTAATCAGGTAATTTTGTCTAAGCTCTGATGAGGATTCGAGTAAAAAGATGACAATCTTCCGCATGCACATAAATAGACGAACTATATATGTACACATGTTTTTTATATATAAATATATTTACAAGTATATATATGGTACATAAGTACGGTAATAAAGAGCAGTTTTATTGTATGGCGAGGAATTATAATAATAATAATAATAATAATAATAATAATAATAATAATAATAATAACAACTACCACTAATATGTGAAATATTTATATAATTTCGTTAATACATTAGTGACAGACAGACAGATAAGTGCAAGAAAGTGTAAATAGCTTTTAGAGCTATGCCTATCACGATAGAGCTAAAGCGTGTCTTAACTTTAATCGGCAAAGCAGGCCAAAAGGAATCTATCCCCGGGCGAAAGTGTTTTCTTCGTTAAATGGCGTGAACCTGCTGCTTGCCAGCAATTCCTAAGAAATCAAATGGCCTTTGCTCCGACGTTTAATACATTTTATGATTCATTTATGTCTATTCCCTTAACTTAATTAAAACAATACTAACTGCTTTTAAGTCTTTGAATGGGAATGATAGAATGACGCCTAATGAAATAATTGCCCTTCACTGGATTCGTTTCGTTTTCTTTTTTCTTTTTTTTTTCAAATATTGCCAATAGTGTTTATAATTATAACCACAGTTTAGTTGCTAAGACTTGAATTTGTCTACGCTTATACCTTTTATACCCACTCATTCATACTACACCTGACCTTCTTGGTTTGGAGGGTTCTAAAAAAAATCATATTTGCTTTTAAAATATATCAAATTTTGAGTTTATTTGTTGCCTCTTTTCTGCTAAAGTCTTACATATACACTCTTCGTAGTACTTCTTTCCTTTTGACAGGTTTGCGTGGTAAGTAGACGGCGATATTAAGCAACGGTAAAAGGAAATTGATAAAGAAAAGAAAAAAAACCGAATGATGATCTGGATCATTTTTCTTAACTTCCATAAAATGATTTAAATCCTAGCCACATTATGCTAAGTTGCTACCTAAGGCCCTTTCTATTAATTGTGCAATTTGTGAATTCTAAAGAAAATTAAAGGAGAAGCAGAACTTTAGACTATTACGTTAAATAAGTAATTGAGTAGTAAAGTGTAAGCAGAAATACTGCTGCGTTGGCTCCCCTTGAAAAGAAATATTTAAGATAAATAAAAAACCATATATACGTATGTTAAAGACGATCTGTCGAGTGGTGATTTACTACGAATAAACTGGAAAATGCTTCAGGTAATTAAAAGTTGACTTCTGAAGGCATTAAAAATGCCTTCATGTCCGCATAATTTTTGTTTTTCATTAACGAATGTAGAAATTAACACAGGTTTTGTGAATTTTTCACCTCAAGAAATCACTCAGACATTCCTTACTGCGTGTACCATTTTCAATAGACGTTAAAGTGCATTTTGACAGCAAGTTCAGTTGTGTAAATTAATATATTAGAATCTAAATGGACATGAATTGTTCTTATCGGCTACTTAATGCAATGTAATGACGTTTACAACACTCTTTGCGACATGTACTGATAACGGTACACGAGACAGTTCGATCTATATTTATTTTTCTATTCTTGTGTAAACACAAAAAACAGAAAGGAATTTATTCGAGACTATTAAATTGTTGAATCAGCATCGAAAATGGTATACTCGGCGTGGAAAGGTAGTTCGTCACACTGATAAAAAAGAAAAAAACGAATCTGAAGTAATTACACTTTCTGCAAAAAGTTTGCTTAGAAAGCGAGAAAAACTGCAACACTTCAACTTCGGCCAATATTCTCCAGAATAAGTCTGCTATATAATAAGCTCCAGAAGAGAAGCTGCCAGAACCGCGGCGGAGTTAGGTTAGAGAAATGTTACTTGTGTACCGCAGTAGAAGCGAAGAGACGCAAGCGACTCGGTCTCCCATGTGGAGGGAATTCATATCAGACAATATATTAAAGAGCCTGGAGAAGTGATGAAATCTCTGTGATGTAAAGCACTGTCCAAGGAATTGAAGTGTTAAGCCGGACGGACATTCTCATGCTTAAAATATCGCATAAAAAATGTTACTACAAAGGGCTTAACATGACACGAACTCTGTTTGTCATGAGAAATTTTCATAACTTAAGGTGGGCTTACGTAGAAAGTATCAAGCCACACTCTTACTCTATATCTCTCCACATATCTCTATATCCTATCCACTATATATATTTATAAATCTAATTGTAATAAAATACGAACATACCTGCATGACTATGCAGGGAAATACAAAAAGAATTGCAAGAAATTTTCCTTGAAAGAATATAAAAAATGTTGTACAAAATTATATCGCTTGTAAAGAATAAACTTATGTAGGTTTGAATTTGAAATAGTTCGTAAATATGTTTCTTTGTGCTTGCATATATATACATATAGGGATGCGATCACAAGACGAGTTAACTAAATGAATGACTGAGTGACTAAGTGAGAAGCTGAATAACTAAACTAAAAAGACTGTCTTGTCTTCTTGTTGTTGTTTGTTTGGTTGTTTGTTTGTTTGTTTGGTTGGCTGGTTGGTTGCTTAGTTTGGTTGGCTGCTGCCTGTCTCAATGATGTGAAACGCTCGTTTATGAAATCAATTCCGACCAGGCGCAATAATTTATACAAGGAAACTCGTTAAACCAGCAGAAGCCATAACAACAGTTT
Source organism: Glossina morsitans morsitans (assembly GCA_001077435.1). Lineage (NCBI taxonomy): Eukaryota > Metazoa > Arthropoda > Insecta > Diptera > Glossinidae > Glossina > Glossina morsitans. The sequence continues at coordinate 61,367 of CCAG010019513.1, read as the reverse complement.
CATCTTACAATGACTCTACTGCTAACTGGCACCAAACTAAAACATATCGGTGCACTAAAACCCCAAAACATCAGCATCAGCATCAGCATCAGCATCGGCGTCATCGTCATCATCGTCATCATCGTCATCATCGTCATTATTATCATCCTCAACGAGTAGTAAACCATAGAACAATTACTAAACAGAATGTCTTGAAAAATGAAATTGCGCCAAAGTTTTATTGAGGAGAGCAATATAAAACAGAGCATACCACAACCGCTGTGAAGGAAGCCCTTCTATAGTGTATAAAGAACGCAAAAAAAAAAAAAAATAAATAAATAAATATAAAACTACATAAATAAAATGCAATGAAGAAAAAAAAAATAAAAAAAATATATAAAAAAAAGGAAAGAAAAAATCAACTGGATGGATGCAGCAACATTCTTAGCTTATAAAATCGTGCCTTTCTAAGCGAGATCAGTCTTCTCTATGATCTTGTTGTTGCAATTTCAGTTGAGACGTTTCTTTCCTTTTTTAGAATTTTCATTCTTTTGCAACATTGTTTATCGTTGATATGCAACTTCAATGACGTTGTCGTTGTTGTAAATGATTGTGTAAATTTGATATACAATCTACTCCAAGAATACACATAAAAAACAATAACAGCAACAACAACAATAATAACAATAATAAGAAAAAATAAAGAATTCCAAAGTCTTGTTAATTCACTCACACAGTTACGTTCTTATAGTATATATATATATATACATATTAAAGTCAACCTTTCCTCCCCGTTCGTTATCGTCGGTATAAGCCATAATTATAGCCAGGGTCACTTTCAAAGCCAACGCATCACGTTCAATGGTTGGCATTGTACGCTAAAACAAAGTCATAAGTGATTTTGTAAACCAACAACACAATACCAATACAATAAAATGCTTCAATAGCAATAACAGTTAATATCATTAACTACCGCAAATAATGTGCAAAAGAATTAAATAAAAGCAAAAATAAAAATAAATAAATAAATAAATAAATAAACAAAAACAAAATCGGTAAACAAAACTTTCATCACACATATAAACGCACATAAGTGAGTGACTGACTGACAGACTACTATTTATCGTTGTTCATATAAAAAAAAAAAATTAAAAATAAAATAAAAAATGAAAATAAATAAATAAATAAATAAAAAGAAATGAATCATTTCGAATAATATTCAGGCAGGCAAAGAAGCAGGCAGGCAGGCGATTAAATGCGTTCACATTTATTTTACGTTAAACGAGAAATAATTTATCTTCGATTTAAGAATCTTCCATTAGATGGAAAAATCTTTCATTAGTCACGACTTTAGGGATTAACAAGAAAAATGTGATCCCGCCGTTCGCATCCCAACACAGCTTTGATATCGCAAAGTTGCGGTCAAACTGATATACGCATCACTGAACCAAAAAAATACCAAAGGAAAATCTGAAAAAATAGCATTTTTCATATGGCGAGTGTTTGTAATCTTAAGACCTCATTGAATTATTCCCTTTTGGTAACAAATCGTGTTTTTTTGAATATTTTCCCGATAGTTTTAATGACGAAGACCATGGGCAAGACAATCAGAAAGCTATTCTGCCTATGCATACTTTCTCGAAATGTCGTTTGCAGACAGATACGGACGCAGATGTATCATAAATATTTAATGCCGTGTATTATGTAACAGTGGAAAAGTATGCCGACGCCTCAACGAGGCTAAAATGATATACACGAAGCTTCATTACGTTGATTCCAAACGTGAACAGAAATGAACTCGTATTTTCAAAGTACTCCACTTTGCGTTACTTAAAAAGGAAAGCCTCGTTGGGAGATCACACACAAACAGAAAGACGCAGAAAGACAAACAGGCAGATAGACAGACGTACAGACATACATACACACACACACACGCATACATACATACATATACACATACATACGTATGAAAATTTAGCGGTAGTTTACCTCCATTGGGAGGTACACTTTTTCGGTCTCAACAATTTCAAAATATTCAAAACATCTACGGTTACGCGGGCACACACATAAAGCTTTGATTAAAAGGTAATAAACAAACTCTTTCAATCAATAATGTCGTATGAACTTATTCAAACGATTGCTTGTGTATTTTTAGGCTGGCAATACTCTCACTCGCTGGTAGCCATATAAAATTCACTTTTTCTATTGGCATATAAAGCATGGTTGTTTGTTACTCTCGTTTGCTTGTTTACTTTCATCTAATAAAGTCCTTTTTTTTGCTCGTCTTCACCGGAAGAGCCAAACTCCAGAAAGAATTAGGTCAGACGAAATGGTTCGAAAAGAATATAAATTCCAAGGAGCAAATACAGTCTACGAAGGGGCATTATCGTTAGGAAAGAAGGATGATAACTGTGGCGCTTAGAATGGATTCCTTGTTAACTGACGCTTGATTTGGCGGAAGGAATTCATAATGTGCTGATGTGCTGCTAATGTGCCAGTTAGTCTAACACGGCACATACATTCGTGTTTAATTGTGCCTGTGATTAGTGTGCGTGCGTGTGTATATGTGTGTGCGTGTGATTTTCATCATTCAGGTTGATTTATGCATAATTTGAATCGAATTTGAAGTCTTCATAGAGAGTCCAGCTTATAAGATATTGATAAGTAATAATTTGTTTTATTACTGAAATCGTGGACTAACTCCATCCGTATTTAGACTTCTATTCCCCGATTATCAACTTGATAACTTATGTGCTAGGTTGTAGCTTTAATGACAATTGTAAATAGAAATGAGAACCGGATATGTCCAAAACTTAAAAAGAAAATACTTCTGACTAAGAATATATAATATGTAGTTTCGGATCTGTGATATATATTTCTTGTTAATGTATTATATGCAGCGTTTGAATACTAATATGCCCCCTCATGTATACATAAATATTTCAAAATCTCATTGTAAGTTTAAGACAATTAAAGATATTATAGGCCAGGCATTAAATACCCTACACCACACATCGTGGTGTACAATTCTTCATAATTAAATTCTTTTTTTGCAAGGGAAAGGAATCCATCATTTGCATGGAAGAAGTCCTTATATATATGGAAGGGATACTTATTTTTGTCATCAAGTATGAAAAGTTTAACTTTATTCCTTTTTTCTCAGCCAGCTCACTTTTCATGAGAAGCCTTCTACGAGAATTGAGATTTAAAAAATTGACTTACCTAGACCAGATCTGCTATAATTAGCTTTTATGTCAAATAACGGTAAAGGACCAATTTTCATTAAAAGTTCGCCATTTTTGTAATATAAAGGGTTACTTTTTGTAGAAACGGTTGGTTGGCGAGCGAGAGGCTCAGAAAATGGGCCCGTATAATTTTGGAATTTGATGATTCGATTCAATTCATTTTTAATGGCTCACAATAATAGTTCATTTTTGGACCGGAGGACGTCAGTGACCCAAATAGCGAGTGCAGATTGAATACAAAAATTGAGAAGCAACCATCAGACGGATAGACAGACACATTTAAAATGATCGAGAAAATAATTCTAAATAAGCGAATTTACCGTAAGTCCTTCCGGATGTTGCACATACCATGCGTACAAACTTAACTGTAACGTTGTATACAAAAGTTTAAATCATCATTAAGACGATATTCAAAGATAATCGTGATGAATCATTGAGTGTAATGTGCAAAAAAAATTGATTAACTTATACATTCTCTTACACGCACGCATACATACATCATTGATTGATAAACTTCGCGGCCATCGGCATTAGAGACGCTGTGTATGCGTATGTAAATAAAAGAGAAAACTTCACAAGTAAGTAAAATTGTATTCGGCTATGGCGGAATCTCTTACACCCATCACCTTCATGTAAGAATCAAATAGAATATGCAAATGTTCATTGTTGCTGTTCATGAACGAGTAACGAGCAAAATACTTTTTTGTTTTTTCAAAACGCCATGATGGAAGTTTTGGTTCACTTGCATGCATGCAAGAACTTCCCGTGTTCTTGATAGATGTGCAGCTAATAGCTGCATTTTTGCAGCCAGGAGATTGTTTATCACAGGCATTACACAGACAGACCGAGGGACAGAGAGAGATGCTTGAATGGATTCATAATTTATAGACATTTTATAGGGTCTCTGAAACTTCCTACTGGATATTGCAAGCGTTTTGAAAAAATTAACACACTGTCATCCTGAAGCGATTGGTACAAAATAACAAATTTTTTTTTTTTTTTTTTTTTTTTTATAACTGAACTCAATTAAATGACAATTTTTTGTTCTTTTTTTTGTTTTTGTCTCTTCCTTCTTTTAAATATAATGCGGAGCTTAGTAAAATTTCCTTGCTTAGACTCAGCGAATAATCGTTAAAAGCGTTCTTCGCAGTAATAGTTCCATTAATTATGATAAATATGTTAGTGGGAGAAGTTTGAATTTTTTGCATATAAAGTTGGTGGATCAGTTAAAAAGTCATTAGTTCATTGAAAAAGAAATGATGGGAAAATATTTTTATACATTGCCGGTACACGCGAAGGAGGCATGCTAATTCCGGTGTTCTTTGAACAACATAACATTTAACGACAGACACACTCTAAAGAACTCATAAGCTATATACGTATCGATGCACAAAATGTATATTTGATGAGCGTTAAATCCCTAATCATATTGCTTGCTTCCTTGCTGAAATTGTCTATGTCTCTTAACCGGACTCTTAACCGAATCTGATTGATTCTTTACTTTTCCTAGATATAATTTACCTGCGTAATGTTGGTGGGATGCCTTCCTATATATAAATTGTTAAATTGAAATAAATTAAAATCGCTTAATAAGATTCTTCACACTTTTGCCAGATGAAATGTGAAAAATAATGGCTTCTTTCCATGCAAAGGTATACTTGTGGAGTGGATCTAAAATCTTTCGTCTCAAAGATCTTCAATTCTTGTTCTCATAAAGTAGTAAAAATTGGTTTTTAGTCTTGATGTAAAGGCTTACTTTTCATTAGATCTCTTATACGGTATGATATCCAAAAAATAGATCGACGTGGTCCCGATTAGCTACAGTTAATTTTTATGTCAAATTTCTCTTGCAGATCAATTTCGATTTTTTTATCACATGCAGATAGATTTACTGTTCATGGGAACTCTTTACGACTGGTCCTAATACGTTACGTTACAGTTAACTTTTATGTCAAATTAATTTTATAGATCATTATTAAAAATCAATTTGTTTGCCATGCACCGTTACGTGACAGAGGGCTCAAAATGTTAGCTCATCCGATCCAAATTTTCCCCATCAATTTCGTTTCCCAAAGTACGAATATTTTCGGATTACTGTCTCCTAAAAAGATTCTTTCAAAATGATCGCAAAAATGGTTCGCTGCAATCTATTTTCAATGGGGGCTACAACATTCCACTACATCACATTTTGCCCAAATATCTCAAAAATTTGCTATCGCCAAAGGTGAAAGAAGATACATCAGACGGACCGATAAGTTTAAATCGTTTCAGACAATTATGCTGGTGAGTCTATCTTTGGCCCTTCTACGTACTACACATCTACGCATAAACTTAACATGCACCGCATTACCCAAGGAGTGTACTTAATGTGTCAATGGTTTGCTTTGCTTTAAATAAACATTAAGTTTAGAGCCGGGTACGAGTCGTTGTAGTTTATTTACCGCTCAAACATTATTAGGTCATCACAAACTCATTTAAACTTCATCACCCTACTTGTCGAAGAAAGCAAGCAAACGTTGCAATTAATTTCTAAATAATTGCAATCGCTAAAGAAACGTTTAACACCTCAGCGAACAATAACCATAAAATGACCTCAATTCAAAAAAAAAACAAAAAAAAACAAAATTAAACAAAAAGAAAAAAAACTTTACAAGAAAACCCACTCATTAAATCCAAAGAAGCATAAAACGAGTAAAATTTTTTACTATAGTAAATTATGGTAAATCTAAACGGCTAATAAAGGGCACTTAAAAGCGAATTTTCTGCTCAGTTTACAATGAACAAAACACAGAACAAAACAGAAAAAGCGAAACAAATTCTGTCACAATAGTCATGAACACTACAGTTAAGAGGCAGTTATTTAGCACTTAACACTCGGTTAACACGGACAGTGCGCCAACAAACCTGAGTACAAAACTAATTATGTTTTTTTTTTTCTTTGTTTTTTTCCAACAATTTACAGGCCACCGTGGTCACATACGTGAGAGTCGATTCTTAGATACCCTAAGTTATTTGAAGTCATTTTCGCAATCATTTCATTAAAATCTTATTCACAGCATTTCATAAATCGGGGATGAAAGAAAGTGTTTCGCATTAGTTCCGTAACATATCTCACACTCATACTCACACTCACTCGACACAAAAAAGGCGCTCTCTCTCTCTCTCTCTCTCTCTCTGTCTCTCTCGCTCTCTCTCTCTCTCTCTTGGTTGCTTGCTCTCAGATGCTAGTAACGTCAGACCGTCATCGAAGATAAGTTGCATTAAATAGCAAACAATTGCTAGGAATCAGAAAAGCAATCCCAGTCTTTTTTATTTAGCCATCGACCTAATGTGACCTTTGAAAGAATGACTCTATGGGAGTATCTATCGTATGCGAACTAAAGCTTCACTCAAGCTTTAATCAGAGAACTTTTTGCAGACTCTGTCAAAACGTCAAATTGATTTTGTGACTTCTTGCGACCTTATGTCGATACTGAAGTTTAATAACAAGTCTATGACCGCCTGTTTAGTGGATCAAGCAAGAGCTTTGAAAAGAAAATTTAAAAGACAATTAAAAAAAAAAAAGGTGGTAAAATATATGCGATATTTTTGAATGCGGTTTTCGGAAAATCCAACAAGGACGCATAGGTGTATGCGAAAATTTACAAAAAAAAAACTCCTAAGAAATTTCATAACATTTCGTGAAACATTGTTACCCCATTTGAGAGAAAAGAATGATCCGATCCGTTCCGTTCCAACTGTAAAATCAATTTTTTAAGGAGTTTTTGATTTTCGCAAGACCTTGTTATGAAATCCTGTAAAGAACTTGCAAGCCTTTGAAAATCAAAAAACTTCTTTGTCTACTTCTTTTCCGGACAAAAAGGAGCGCATTATTTGTAAATCAACCTTTTAAGCAACTTTTAATTTCCCCAACGTGCTATGAAATATTATAGACGGCTTTGAAGCCTTTGAAAATCAAAAAACTTCTTTGTCTACTTCTTTTGCGGACAAAAAGGAGCGTATTAGTCGTAAAAAGTTTTTTTTTTTTTTCTATGCATATATATATGCATGTGTGTATGGGTTTTCTTTTTTTGCTCTGCGAGCTGGGGGTAGAAAATCTTCAAGAGATACTGCTGGTTCTTACTAGCAGCGTGTGTGTGTGTGTGTGTGTGTGTGTATATATAGAACGTATTAGAAATGTGCAGATAATAACTATTTGCTTTCATTGAGTCAGTTGCAAGAACTAGAAGTTACATTTTCAGATTAATGATATGGTAATGGTATGAGTGAGATTTGACAAAATGCAGCCTTTTCTGACACCGCCCCACCACCGCACGATGAGATTCTCATTATCATTTTCATATTGATTTTTCAAAAAAACTTTGCCACACTCAGAACGAAGCTTCGGGGAATCCATAAAATGAAGCATGTCTCTCTGTCCGTCTGTCCGTCTATATGGTGGATTGTGATAAACTTTTTCTAATCGCAAAAATGAAGATATCAGGGATTTTGCACGCAGGTTGATATTGGTAATGGGACAAGTCGATCAAGAGTCACAGCTCACGTTGCAATATAAAGTGAGAAAATTTCAGTTTTGAAAAGTCAACGCAAACAAACAAAAAAAAAAATGCATTTTTTCTTCGTTACTTATAAACTGCAACGGAACTGCAACTAGAAAAATGTCCACGCGCACTCCATAGAATGAGTCCCCGTACAAAATTGAGAAAAATTCCCCACAACCAGCCAATAGCACCAAGTATTGAAATTTTCTGCATTTTTAAGTGGTGGGTATAGAAGATTGAACTAAAGAGACGTTTTTAATTTTCTTTTCTCTTTCCTCATGATTTTTTGAATTATCTTCGGCGTTTTCCAACAGTCCTATCTTAGATCAAAAATTGATATTGAAGGATTTTTTCTGCACGCACCTTCCGTCGGAATATCAAATTTAATAGAAGTGAGCAAAAACTACGACACAAGTCACAAGCAGCCAGTGATTAATGACAATGCAAGAATAAGCGGCTGCAAGTTATACTAAAGACATTAAAAAAGTTAATTTTCGATTCATTTCCCTTAAAGTGACAAGTTTTCATAATAATTTCGTACTTTAAATGAAAAATCGAAAAATCGAAAAAACGAAAAATCAAAATAATCGCAGATTAAAACTTTTTAAAAATTCTCTAATACTCAAGTCTCTAGCCGCTTATTTAAATCCGCTTAACAATAATTGCAAAGAAATTTTTATAGGCATTTATTCAAGGCGGCAAATTTAAGTGTTTAATGGCGTAATAAACAAAACACACAAGATACAACATACAAGATACCGTTCTCTATGGAGGAGCACTTTGCAGAAAAAAAAAATAAATAAAAAAAAAATAGTTGATCTTACGATTTCTTTTCGTTTACACATTTCAAAGTTACGAATTGTTAGCTTTAAGCGATGATGGCGGGACTGCCTTGATCTAATGTTTTTATTGCCTGCGTACCGCATCTGCTATTCCACTTTCTTTACTAAATGCTATGCTAGTTTCACTTCTTGCGCATCATTTAAGCGACAAGTGTCAACAAGAAAGTCGCTAATGATTTAATAGTTTTTCGGAAACTCCACCATCTAATCAGAAAGAGGCGGGAGGAGAATACAGGTAAGAGAGTAGACATAAAAGTTGCAAAGGTGAAAAAGTAACCGAAAAAAAGAGAAAAGACAGAAAAAAGGGGGAGCACCGAAAAAGAATTAACAAGTAAGAAAATTCGGGTCGGGACCGAATCTTGTATACCCATCGCCGTTTACCCGAAAGAAAGGCAAAAGAAGTAAAAGAACAAAATTTTCATGTTCTACTATACGGAGCGGGCGTAGCTGATTTCTTCTATTTTGAAAATACCAGTTTTTGTCTTTGTTGTTTTTGCGATGACTTCATTTTCGTTAACTGGAGAATGTTTACTACAAATACTGGAAAGTTGCGCAAACAGACAGATCGCCAGACGAACAGGCGGACATGTTTAGATGCATTCCAAATATGAAACTGGCCAAGAATTTGTACACAGTTATGGGGTTTTTGAAGCTTGTTTCTACTCGTTATAAAGGTATTCTAAAATTAATTAAATTTTGATATAAGATAATATTGGGTAGGTGTGATCAATTTTTTCCATTTCCATTTTTGTGCACAGATACTACAGCATCGGCCATAGAATATGCGTTCAATTTTTGTACACAATTTGGATTTGCATTTCAATAATTTGGAAGCATTTTTCCAGACGGACCACGCGACAACCTTTACAGTTTTCATTCGATTCATTCATTTTTGGAGACGAGCTTCCAAAATAACAATTCGACAGGTTAACTTAAACGATTTTTACTATGTATTCTTCTTTCACAATCATATTTGCGCCAAATTATGTTCTAGAGCGAAGATCCCCTTAAAGTAAACATGCACCGCGAGAATGGACTCTGTGTTGCTAAATTCTAATATTTTGCAAAAGTAATTTCTTTTTTAATACCTTAATATATGTCTAATAATGTCCTCGATCATGCATTAGTGTTGTAGGATCGCGAAAAATGCTTCTCTTTGGACTGTTAAAGTGCTTCTGAACTTCCTTAACTTCTTTTGTTGAATTCCTTTGAGTTTAAGCGAAAAGGAAGAGCCACTGGGAACGCTGCCTAGCGAATAACGAACTTGGAACGATTGTAACGTGCATTCCTAGCAAACAAGACTTATACTACTACTACTACTACTACTACTACTACTACTACTACCACTATTTGAAATACACACACGCATAAACTAAATTGCTTCGAAAAAGATACGATTTCCGTCACCTGGAAAACTTGCAATTGAGTTAACTGAGATGTTTGTTACTTTTCTACCTCACCGGAACTATTTTGTGAAATGATGCCCGGCACGCTTTTGGACATATGTATATATGTAGTATATTTATTTTCAAGCAATTAAAAGCTTCCTTCTGTACAAACTTGGCGCATTGTCTGCCACTCATGGTGTAGCGCATAATGAAAAGAAGCTTAAAACATTTATGCCGCTTGCATTTTATTGTAAAAGCCACAAAAGTTTGTCATGACTGGCTACTGCTGCTGCTGCTGCTGCTGCTACTGCTACTTTTTTTAAAATCGTTTAATATTTGTTCGAGAGGTTCGGACGGAAGATCGTTTCAATTATAAACATACATGCTAGACAGACAATACGATTCAGTTCAACAAACTTCTTACGTAGGATAATAATTTAAACTATTGGTGATAAACATACGATTTTGATATCGTGTAAGTATTTGTGCCTTCATTAGCCGCTACCCTGCCTTATCGTAACAAACAGACAAGTAAGTTCTCTTTCTATTTCACCTTCTTGTTACGGTAAGTAAATGCTAGCTAGCTAGGCTTTCTAGAGAGCGAGCGAGGATATTTTCAAAATTAATATTCTAGTACGTTGTGTTGTCCAATAACTTTTATTTATGCATCATAAACAACAAATCAATAAAACGACTGATTGCAAGCATTTAAGAAAGAAAAATGAAAAAATAAGTGAAATTTTTTTCAATGCCAAATAAAACAGTTTCATAGCAACAATGTAACAATCAATGACATCAATTGAAAAGGAAGCAAGCAGGAATAATAAATTCACTTTAGCACGAATCTTAGATACTTGACATTGCCTAAGTTGCCTGTTTAATACTGAATTTAAAGTATATCTTATTGGGCAAATGTGCGGATGGTATTTTTCAATCAATTGGTTGTAACCATTTATAATAATTCGACCTATCTACAAAAGTCAACTTTAATATTTCATTCCTCTTATTCACTTGCGAGCTAATCTTTTATATTCGTCAGGGAAGAAAAAAAAAAAAAGACACAGAATGGGCGTGGCTGAATTTTTTTTCTATTTTTATAACATAAAGATAGGAGATTACATCGTGTATCTGTCGTGGCCTATGAACAAAATACCCAGAAAGCCAGAATGCACTTAAGCCAATTGGCGCATTTTCAAAATCAACCTGCAGGCAACGACTTTCAATGTTTTTTCTAAATTTTAAGCAGATATCTACATTTTTGCGATCATGAATACATTTAACAAAGCAGTTAATACGCAGATGGACAGACGGATTGACAAACATTTCTAGAACGATTCAAAATCGACAATAAGTTGACTTTATATGTCCTCTGACGCTTTTTTCTGGATGATCCAAACGTTTTGATAAACTGGTGATAGTTAATATTTTATAATATTGCATAGGTGTGGGCGATTTTGCCCATTTTCCCACAGAATATAAGTGCAAATTTTTATAGTTATATTTATTGCGATTCCTACGCGACAGGCAAACAACCAAATTTCTTTATTATTCAGAACAAAGGTGGCTTCAGGTTATATTGTACTGTGGGCTTCGAAGGATTTGTCTCAATTTCAATACCAATGTGCGTGCAAGAACCTTTGTGCCAAATTTGAAATCCGTTGCTGGATTTTTGCGATCAAGAGAATATTCACCGCAGGCATTGCACAGAACGACAGACGGACAGATGGCCACAGTAAAACTGGTTTAGAATTTGATGCTGATTAAGAATATATATACTCTATGTGGCCTCTGAGAATCCTTATGGGTGTTGCAAACGTTTTGACAAAATGAATATACCCCACATGCTTCGGTGATGGGTATAAAAAGCAAATCAATCTTTACATCTGCACACATTTAATACAACCTAACTTAACTCAAAGAATGTAGTGTCATGACTATGTAACTCTGCATTATATTAAGCCGCCATATATAAATGTTTACTGTATTTATTACAGAACTCACTATCATCATAAATTTTTTATATATTATTTATTAAAGAATCTACAGGGCAGGTGTAGCCGGCACTAGGGATTAGCATCCAGTGGTAGATATAAAAACGTACACAAAACTATTGCATCGACAACGTCAGTATAGAGGTAGAATTTAATTTAAAGCAACAGCCGGAAGGTAGGCAATAAAAAATTTATTTTTACAATTGAAGAAAGAAAAATTTTTATAGCAAAAGCTACACAAAAGTGGAATAAACAAAAACCGTAGTTACATCTGAGGAAATGCTATAATTTTATTAATTCCTTTTGTACACCTCTGTATACAAATACAATATTTATAACAGATAATCAAATTTTGAATGGTCTGCATGTAAGCAAAATTATAAATTATTCGCAATACAACACAAATGAAGTGTTGTGTTGCATATCAAAGGTTTTCTTCAATATGAACTTAAAACTAAGTATGTAATGAATGCAACAGCCACTTCAAATAATACTTCAAGCAATAAATAGTAAAGATTCTACAAGTTATTTTTTGCATAGGCTACCATGTCTTCTCTACCCAACTATTTGTTTTCAATCAATTGCCAAATAACTTGCTTCAGTTTACATAATATTGATATTAAATTTACTCTAGCTTCGTGATATTTTTTTGTATACTTGATCGTCGAGGAAGACAGATCGAACAAATTCAAAATAAAGAAGAAGAAAGACGACAATTTCAAAATAAAGTATAGAGGAGGGAAGAAATAAAGGAAGAAAAGTATGGAAATGTAATTAAAATTTTCGATGAACGTAACAAATAAATCGGAAACCTCTTTCCCTGCTAGCCAAAAGAATCAAACTGGACAGTCGTACAAAGGCTGGACATTAATTATTATATAGCTTGTGGTGTGTATATGTGTTTTGATACCAATAACGTAAATTTTTGAGAAATTTACAGGATTCCGTAGTACTGGATCGACGCCCGTGAAATCGAAAAGGAAAAGGGAAACATGCTTAGGAGTAAAAAGAAAGAAAAAAAAAAACAGTTCAAATAAAGTTTCACTCTTCAAATTTTCTAACTATCTGGAGCAGATACCGACTTGAAAGTATTCCACCCAAGTAAAGTCACACAAAGGGAAGGGAGCAATTAGAATTGACTGTCATTGTCAGACCATTGAAAAACATTACGAAGCTAGAGGAAATCTAATAATACGTATTTCTGAGGAAGTTTATAAGAAAAAAAATTAGGGGACAACTCGTTCCCATCAAGATATCTCATGTAATTTGCAAATCTTTCCAAGAAAAATTTGCCCAATCAGGGGATTAGCCCACATCTTATCTTGCTTATCTCCCGAACAGATCGCCTGCATAGATTAATCCCTATTGAAAAGTAATCCATCTTTTTTTATGATCATTGCTAGTTAAGTCCTAAACGGGCCAAAACTAAAGCAAGAAGTCGAAAGGACTGTCTGCTCAGTTCTTTCTTAATTTTTTTTTTTCAAATTGCTTCGTTCCAGTGGCGGCCAATAAAAAATGCTATGCAGTCAAGTCAAAATACAGGAAAAAAAAAGAAAAAACAAAAAATGAAACAAAACGAATGAGTTCAGCCAGTTAGTTGATCACAATTGGAATCTATGTAACGCTGACTAAAGGATGAAAGAGTATTTGAATGGATTTCTGAATTTTTACATTATGGGCTATATGGGTGCAAAAAATTGAATTTAGCTTAACGGAGCTCTTTTCCGGCCACATATGTTATTCATTCGCTTTAAGTGATCGCCATTTTTGATAATCTAATCGCTGCCGAAAAATTTGGCTTGCAATTATACATTGCTTGTTGAAAAAGACTTTAGAAATGTAATGCTTTTAAGGAAATCGCAGTTAATTGAGTTTGAAAGAGAACGCGTTTAACATAAACTAGACATAAAATAAATTGGATTAAATTACCGCACGCACCGCAAACGTGAAGAAAAACTATAGAAAATTTCGCATATCCCACCTTTACACTTGGTGTGAGAAAAACAATTACTTATATTTAAATGCAATGCAAAATATGTAGCAAGTAGTCTTGTATATAAGACTATAAGACTATAAGACTGTAAGTCATGTAAAGAATTACGTAACAAAAAGCAATAGAAATAATACTTAAGTCATTTGGATGCAAATAATGGAAAACAATTACACATATGCATATATACATATATATAAATGTATACATACATACATATATATATATATATAACACAAATGGCCGGAGACGTATAGGCATTTAATTGTAATTTGATACGATTGAGAAAAATGAATGAGTAGAAAATGAGTAGAAAACAAGTGGAATTCAATGAATCAATTAATAAATGCGCACGAGACTTACGTTAACTAAGTTCTCTCGTCGTATCTCATCAATATCGTCACGTTTTGAGATGCGTTTCTTCCAATCATCTTCGCCGCTTTTTTGCAAAGCTGCTAAGCGATCGGCTATAGAACTTGTCTTAGTTATATTCAAAGCACGCTGATCGGGACCCATGACCTTCAACGGAAACCAAAGATACATATATATATATATATGGATGGCAAATCGTGTTAATATTATTCTTACTTACTTGTGTTTTAGAACGTCTAAGGCCTCCTTGTAAAAATGCGGGTAATGCTGTGGGATTTTTTAAAATTTTTTCTGCTTCTTCTTCTTCTTCTTCGTGTTCTCTTTCGTATTTCACTTCGAAATTGCGTTTACCTGTTAGATGTTCGAAGTTTTTAGAAACGTTATCAACAGTATCTTGTTGTTGTTGTTTTTGTTCAATAATATCGCCAGCATTTACAACATGACGTAGTTTCACAAAACCGCCTGTCAAGGGAGGTAACTGTGGGCCAATGCCTATAGCTATGGCACCTGGTGGTGGTACTATGGCCGAATGACTTTTGCTCTTAGCTATCAAACTACTGTAAAAATTGAAAAAGAAAAAAAAGTAATAAGAAAAATTAATTCATTTTCTTCTTCTTTTTCTTCTTTTTATAATTTCAAATTCAACAGTTATGCAAAAATTCATAAATTATTTTCGTAGCACAGACATGCATGCGTGTATTTATTATCATTTATATAAATTATGAGCTTTCTTAAACTAACTATCGAACAAATTAATGGTTTTTATGTGCGTTCGCATCGTACATTTACACCTAATCTGGAAACAAGTTTTATTTTATAGTCGCCAGATTAAAGTAGTCTGATATTTTCAATAGAGCGTTACGTTGGGGAGCATTAAGAGATATATGCATCACATCGCACGCAAACAACGCATGGCACACATTTTCAAAATTCCAAGTTGATTTTCCCTTCTCCCAATCTACATGCCCCGTTCTCTTAAGGCTGGTAAACTTTTACAAACGAAATTCAATGCTAACAGGTCTTCTTATAACATGGACATGCGGATTGAAAATACGAGGAATGTGCTGACAAGTAAAGTGTCCCATTCCATCTAGGAATCGAAGATTATAAAAATCGCATAGATATTGGATACGAATTGGAAGATAGGATTGGTGGGAATTGAAGGCAAATCTTATCCTATACGCAGTCCATGAAAATAGAGCAAAGTAGTTGAAAGTAATAAATTGTAATTGTATCTTACATATATTGTGTAAGCATAGGTATACATACGAAACGTTCTTTAATGAAAGGATAGAACCATAAAGGACTAAGGATAGGATATATGAAATATGACTAACTAGGCCATAACGAACCAAATAAAAATTATATAGTCAGGCGAGGACGATCATCGTCTACTATACACAGTTTCGCCCAACAGGGCACTTTGCGTGCTTTCGCCATACAATTACTTACTTACAATTGCTTACTTTTCATAGGAGCCTTGTATGCGACTTTTATATAAGCGATGATTTAAAAAATGGACCTACGTGGTTCAAACATATCACTACAGATATATTTCCTAAATGATGAGTCAAAATTAAATTCTACCATAAAATCCTGAAAATTGAACCATCTTGCCATGTAAGAGGAAAGAGATCAAAAAGTGCCCTATCGGATCGAAATTTCTAAGCTTTTCTTTTGCAGGTCAAAATATTAATTTCTACTGATTTTTGTCGAGAAATATAAAAAATTGCAATTATTTTTCGAATGGTCGGTTTATGTGAAGAGTGGTCTGATGCAAATTATTTTTGGCTGCGCTCCTTCTTGGGCCTAAACACGTTATTGCACCGAATTTCATCAAAATATGTCAAAAATTGCGGTCATTGATAGCAAGCAAACAAGATGGACAGATAGACGCGCAGGCTGAAATCCATTCAGAAAGTGATTCTGAACCGGTCGGCATAGTAAAAAGTGGGTCTATCTCAAGGTCTTCTGAGCGTTGCCTACATCCGCGCAAATAATTATATAATACACCCTTCTACCACAAGTGGTGGTGCTATGTTCCTTGATTTTACTCCTTCTTTAAAGTTGAAATTCGGTCGAGACCGAATCTTTTCTACCCATCACCGTTTACCTCAAAGAAAGACAAAAGAAATCAAAGAAAAAGAAGTCAAAACTTTCATGCTCTACAGTATGGAGTGGACGCAGCTGATTTCGTCTATTTTCAAAATAAAACTTTTCGTCGTGGAAACATGTGGACATTGTAATCGTGCCTTTGAAAAGTTTAAGTCAATACCAAATTCTTCTGCAAATTTGTAAGCGATATCTTCATTTTCGCTAAAGGGAGAATGCTTACCATAAATAATGCAAAGCTGCGCAAACACGCGGGTGAACAGACGAACAGACGACATGTTTAGGTGCATTCAAGACTTGAAACTGGCCAAGAATTTGTACACAGTTAAGGGGTTTTTGAAGCTTGTTTCTGCGCGTTATAAAGGTATTGAAAAAATAATTAAATTTTTATACACTATAATATGGGGTAGGCGTGGTCAATATTTTGCATTTTCGTGCACAAATGCTACAGCATCACCCATAGAATATGCGTTCAAGTTCTGGTACATTTATTTGCTACAGTTTATGAGTAATGAGCAAAAAACCAATTTTCCAATCCGTTTGAAAAACATAGGTGTCCTCAACTTACGTGCTGCTGTGGGCGTGTCCTTCGACCGATTTGTCTCATTTTCAACGCAAATCTGTGCGCAAGAACTTCGTATGTTTCTGCCAAATGTGAAGTCGATAGCCCCTTTTTTGCGATCAGAAAAATATTTAGAACAGACGGACAAACAGACATGCTTAAATCGATTTACAATTTGATGCTGATCAAGAATACATATACTTTGTGGGGTCTCTGGTGCTTTCTATATGGCGGTGCAAACGTTTTGACGAAATGAAGATACACCTCATCCTTCGATGATCGGTATAAAATTTAATGAAAGGAATTAAATTAAACGGAGAACGCTTTGAAAAATGAGAATTGAAGGAAAAGAATGAGAAAAATGAAATAATTTCAATTGTGGATACAAGACTGCCAGGATATGGTCTTCACGATAATGCCAGAGGCAACAGGTTAACATTTCTTCACACTTAACTACTGATAGAGTTGAAGTTGCACCAGTAGACCAGTCTTTATTCACAATCTCGTTTAATCACCGCCATGCTGACAAGTATAACGGACATTCCCTGAGTGACTGCGCAAATATGAATGAGAGAAGAAAAAAAAAAGCCGAGTTGTTTTCTTAACATCCGTTGATGAAATTTTATTAAAGGATTTTGGAAATTTTTGATTTGCTTTCTAATGAACCGATTGCGAAGTAGGGTATTTATGATTCGTTTAAGATTCCTTGAACAAAGTTTTTTCTATTATTTTTCCTTCTTTTATTAATATTAGGCAAGCATGCCAACCGGCTGCAATATCATAGATAGTGGTCAGCGTGTACAATTTTTGCTTTTTTTTTTTTTGTTTTTTTTGTCTTCTCATTAAATCGTGTTTCTTTCTGGTTTATATGTGCATTTTAGATGTAAAGTGAATAATAGTCAAACAGAGTTGGTTGGTTAAAACCGGATATTTTGAATAAATTTTGTTTTTTGATTAAAAATTTGTGTCGACATCAATTATAAAATAGTACGATGAGAGTCACGACATTTTCTATCTAAATAAATGTAATGGATTATCTATCTATTATTAATGATAAACGAATGAATTCATACGGTTTCGTAGATTTTATGACAGCCAGGGCTAGGTGTTCAATTTTTGTGTATACAGTTTTTTATTTAGACGACTATTACGGCAGGTATGACATTTTATTGAATTTGACCGGGCCGTAGGACTACGTTTACATTTCCTTACGCCATTTTATTGCTTATTGTTTACATATTGTCGCAAAAAATCCCAAAGAGAAAAAAATATATAAAAGCTAGGTAAAAATGACAACAGTTTTTGTTTTTTGTTTTTGGTTCTTTCCTAAGCCGCTTTTCAAAGCCGCACTTCAACAGCGAGAAGAAACTTTATTTGCCCATCATACATTAATTAGATAGGTATACTCCAAGGAATTTGTTGAGAAGTACTCACCGTTTACTTATAATTCGAATTACCAAACAAGAAGATTATAGTCGGACAAGGACGACTGTTGAATACTCTAAACAGTATCGCCTAATACAGTTATCCACCAAAAGTTTCAAATTATTTGAATGCAAAGGCATACATTTGATGAAAGCCCTCATATTGTAAAAACCTTTATATGCGGTGGTATCCAAAGAACTAGATCTACGTGGTCCAGATTCGGTGAGATTGATTTCTTTGTCCATAAATTATTATAATCTGATTTTCATCATCAAGCATTGAAAGTTAGATCATTTTGTCACTTCAGTTTTCGTTTTATGAGAGCGGATTGAAAAAGTTGCCCCAGCCGGTCCAAAGTTTTCAACATCAATTTAAAATGCGGAAATACGATTACTTAGCCACTTTTGTGTGTTTTCCCATAGAAAATTGATGGATAAACATCAGACGGACAGACGGACAGACGGACTTAGAACGAATCAGAGAATGATTCCGAATCGGACGGTATCATAAAAGTTGAGTCTATCTTAAGGCCTTCCGTCTGTTGCATACGTCCACTCAAACCGAATATACCCTGTACTGCAATTCGTGTAGGGTATAATTCGGCTTGAAGTGTAAATGATAAAAGTGCGTTATGCGTTATGCGTTCTTCATGTGCTAATACACTGCTCACATGCTCAGCGCATTTTTCTGTGATTTCTAATATATCTGACTTTTAATCATTAAAAGATCGTTTGCAGAAAGTTCCTTCAATTTTTCATACTCAAGGACGACTATTTATTACCAAATAAAAAGGATATTAGCTGAGAAGATTTATATATGACGGCCAAGTTTAAGTTAATGCTAAAAACCTTAAACATTAAAGAGTTAATAGTTGCTTTTCAAACTAAAGAATAAAAATTGAGTTCATAAGCTGGTGTACGGATTCTTTTGCTGTTTCGATCAAAGACATCGGAAGAGAGTTTCTTCGCCTAATAACGACGTAGCGTACGTAACAAGAATCCTTGACGCATAACCGCTTGACAAGAGTTTAGCTGCTATATTTGGATTGACAACGTCAATCCTACAATTGAATGTTTATGCATTCGAAATAGGGCGTGAGTGTGTGCGTTGGGAACATTTTAAAGACACGAAACAATAGTTGTTATGCAATCATTCAAGCAAACGCTTCAGTCCTTCGCATAAGAATCGAATATACTCCGAAAATATTTCAATCTATGATGAGTACGTGAACTCTTTGGAGGACATCGAGAAATGTCCCCTTTTAGCCGTTTACTTCCGACTAAAGATAGAATAAGTTGCCAACTAAGAAATGTATGTGACTCGAAAAATTGAAGAACAGAGTTGTGATTGAATATTAATAAGGTACTTAGCATAGGTGAATAATACTTTTTGAATAAAAAAGAGCAAAGTAAAGATGGACTCAATAAAAGTCTTTTACGATATTTCACAGACTCATCTGTGTACACTTGGCAAACCTATACTACGCTTGGCTCTGTTTTCCTGACTAATTGTTGTAGATGTTTTTCTCTCTATTCTTCATTCTATTGAATTAAAATTTTTTTTTTTTGTTTCTTCCCTTTGTTGTTGTACCGGCGATTAGTAGCGATTTGCATTTTTTTACTTTCTTGCCCACGAATTCAATTTGGTTTCCGGAAGATAAATTATCAATAGCTTTAAACGCCAAGCATTGCCAAGAAAAGATACTTGCTGGTAAGCATAGATCGCCGACTGGCTGACTGAACTTAGTTTGTTCGATAATTTCTTACGCATTGCTTTCTATTCCTATTCCTATTCCTATTCCTATTCACTTTTAGTTACACAAGTTAGTTATTATTATAGAAATTTTATATTTTTATTTTTTTCTCTCCCCCTAAAAAAAAAATAAAAGCACAAAACACTTAATTATATAGATATTGATACAATTGACTACTCTTCACACTTGCATATATATATGTTACACCATACAATACATTTCACTTTTCACATGTGCTCACATACATCACATTCACATGCACTGACGTTGCATATAATTTTCACATTTCAGTAGCGCTTTCAACAGATTTGTAATGAAAAACTGTTAACACTTTTACAAAGGAAAAAAAAAGAAAAGAAAAATAGACAACTAACAAAAAAAAAAAAAAAAAAAAGAAAAAAAAAATGAGAAAATCACCGAAGCACGAAATGCATTTGTTAACAATTTATTTTACAATAGTATGCGTTTTTGTAATGAACAATAATTATGCAATATCCACAGATAAACATTGTTGTTGCTGTTGCTAATAAATTGCTTTTGCGGATAAATTTGCAATATAAACTCTTTTCACAACGGCATCCCATTTTTATTCGCTTCTTTTGAGGTTATATATGGCGATATTTGCCACAGTTTCCTCCGTTGGTTCATCAAATTTTTCATTTCATAAAACTGCGCAGAATTATTCAAATTTATGAACAAAATTCGAGTGTGCGGTGCAACTAACTGAATGCTCTTTAATGCCACCCTACTACTTCGATTTTAATCGCTCCATTCAAACAATTAATACAAGGTCTTGTGCGACAATTTGATTTCATACATACATTAGGACTTTCCACTCATTTTGGGGCAGCGATTTCTGCCCCAAATTCTGAAATGATTAAATAACGCGTATACGTAACCAGTATACATAACGGTTAAATTCGATGATTACGTTCTTTCTCTGCATAAAATAACAGTTTTTCATAAGATTTACTGATTTATTTGGCATATGCCGACGCTAGTCATGGAGCGTTCAAAGTTGCCTTTTCAACCTTCATTATTATTGTGGTTTAATTTGGAGAAAACTGGTACCGAAACCCATCAAACACGTGCAGCAACGGATGGTGGTAGCTTATGCTGCTCCATCGTATCGCAATTTTCGGTTTTCGTTTCAATGGCTTAAAAACGGTGATTTTGATGTGAATGAGAAAGAACGGCCTGGAGGATCAAAAGAGGTTCAACAACCACGAATTGCAAAACTTATTGGACGAAAATCGGCTAAAAATGTCTAAGAACTTTCCAACAGCTTAGCAGTTGACGAATCAATTGCCTCTCTACGTTTAGAGGCGATAAGAAGAAAAAAAGAAGGATTCAAAAAGTGGGGAAAGAGCTACCATACAAATTGACTGAAAATACCATTTGGGCGAGAGTTGTCAACTAGACTCTATTGCAACTTGAATGGAAAATTCTGCCATGCTCAGCAGACATGGCACTTTCTAAATACCACTTGTTCAGATCAGATGCAGTATCGCAAAGTTGAAGAAGCGCGAAAATAGGTCGATAATTGGACCGCTGCCAAACCAATATATATATTCTTTCGATACGATATCGTCATGCTGCCAGAAATATGGCAAAATATTGCCAATTTTTCTCAACAAATGCCTCTTTTGAGAGAAAAAATGGCCAAAATTATCGCAAGGTCCTAATATATATATATATATGTATTATTATATGCATATATTATATATATACGTATACGGTATTCTCCTTTCAATGACCTATGCAAGTGCAAGAACTAATAAGCACATTAAGACTGTACACCTTAACCCGAACTCATTTATTGGACAACCACTTGGTGTATAATTTATTAGATACTTTGAACAAGATAGATATTTTACTTCAAGTTATAGACAAAAAGTTGTGGAAAACTTTTTTTCTTTTGCGAATTTTATTTCCTTTGCATTCTGTTAAGAAGTGAGCGCGAACAAAGAAAGTTTAATACACTCTTTAGTGCCTAACTTCGCCTCCAGGAAGTGTAAAGGGTCTCTTCTGGCCATACAATAAAAGTTTCTAGTGAATGAAAATAGTTGAAGTTTTTGTCTACTGTGTGGCATTATGTTGCTTTCTCTTTCCCTTAGAGGGTTTTTGTGCATGTAAAGAAGACAATAGTAACACGACAGATTGTCCGTTTACTATATGTATTTGACTATAGTGCATTTGAAATTCTTTGCTATGCACTAAGGATAATGTACCTTATGTTGGCTGTAGACGCAAGTGAATTTCGTTTGTACATTAAGCTCTTCTTTGAAGCTTAAAATCTATTCTCTGCAATTTGCTAGCAAAGCTGTACTAAAGATATAAAATTAAATTTCATTTATAATTTAATTAATTGCAATTAATTTTGTAAAGTTACTTTTTAATTTTATTAATATACATATATACATATATATGCATATATAACGCAAAAGCTAAAACCTTCAACTGGATCGCGTTAGCATTTTGGCAATTTTTGTACCATACATCACCAAGTATATTAAGTTTGTGCGAATGTTTGCAACACCCAGAAGGACTTAAGATGCACGCATCTTTTATTACGATAATTTTGTCTGCCCGGCTGTCTAGTTTATCTTCTTATCTTCAACCTGCCTATCTAAAATTTGTTACACGCACTTGTTTTGGCCCAAAGAGGACGACCGGTAAAAATGCTTGAGGCCGGACCCCTCTTTCGATCGTGTGCGACGGCGTCTAAGGCATCTAATGATGGACCATGGCCTGATATAATATTTCTACCTGTTTTTATACGACCCTTTGTTTCGTTCAAAAAACGCGCAATATTGAATTGAGTCGAACAAGTACTTATGCATGCATATACGTGAGTGTATACAGTTAATGTGAGAGCAGAATATGTTTAATTCGAATTTATTCATTTAATAGCAAAAAATCCAAGAATTTCTGTTTATTATAAAAATTTTTATTAAAACAATCATCTTTTACCCCTCACTAATAAGATAACTTAATGTTCCATTAAATGTTATAATAAATAAATGCAAATACAAAAATGTGATTAAATGCATGTATTTACGAAGACATACATTCAACACTTTAATTTACTATCACTTGCTGTTGCAGTTACTTCATGTACTCGTTGATCTGATGTTCAAGGTAATAAATTAAATAAAAAAAAAACTGTGATTTATACGTATGAAGCATAGCGATAAATACCGATGATTTCAGATACGAATAGAATCGAAGTGAACGTCAACAAGACTATTTACGTATAAATACTGGTTATAATGTAGAGATCGTTTGCGGTAAAGAGATCTTAAACTTGTGCAAGCATATGTGCAATACTTCGGATGACCTTTTATTCTGCATTTTCGTCTATCTGTCTGTCCGTTCCACATTCGTCAATGTAATTTATTTATTTATTTTTTTTTTGTTCTATTTATAAGTGAGTTTTCTCGAAATATTTCGATATACTTTGATAGGTCGACATACTGTAAGCAGACCCGTCTGAAAATGATTTACGTGTAACCAACCATCACTAGGCACATATAACTTCTAATTTTTGCAAAATCGTTACATAGAAAAAAAAAAATTCGATTTTTAATCAGTTAAAATTTGTATTTTGACATAACTAATGAAAGTGGAAAAACTTAGCTCAGTTGGGATCTTTTGGGACACCGCCCACCTTGGTGCAGTAGATCATACTTTAATGATGATTTAAGTGCGGCCACGGCTATAGTGAGTCCACTCCCTGGTTGGTCATACACCTCTCATGCATACACATATCCTACCTGTCCCTCTGTCTCTCTCTCTCTCTCTCTCTCTCACTCTCTCCGCCGACGTACCTCCGCATTTCTCTCTATCCATAGCCGTTTTAATATACGTACAGACGATTTTCTCTCAATAGTGGATTATATTTAAAAAAAAAACAGAAACGGAAGAACGGTCTAGTTTTCACTATGGGATGATATTCCAAAATTTGCGCAATATTTTAATTATAAATAGAAAACAGAGTTGCATTTTTGAATTGCAATGTATGCGGGATAATGCTAAATATGGTATAGCACAAATCGGACATAGGGCTACCTTCACGGCCTTGCTGGCATAAACCACTTCTTGCTGCCTTGAACATGGTCCATATCGATTTATTTTTCCGACTCTCTTTCATATAAAGTATCCTATGAAAAGCAAGGTATAATTTTTCATTTGTTGCAAGTAGATGAACAGGGCACAGGTGAATTAGAGAATGTTGGGAATCATTAGTCCGTTCTTCAGAACACGTTTCTTTGCTCATTTTTACAGAATTAATTTGACTTCTTTTATTAAATGATAACAACAACAACAACGACAACTTTTCACCAGTAAGTATTTAAGTTTATTTAAGAAAAGAAAAGAATGATCAAATTTTTTTATTTATTTGCTTACACATGAAACTCAGTTCGAATAAGTAGACAGCTGAAGTTTATTCAATTGACTCTTAGACATAAGATATTCGATGCTTAGTCGATCCTGTAATTCCACTTATTTTTGAAAAGTCATTTCGTAAATTTTTTTTTTTTTCAGATTTCTAACAAAATTTGAAATTTGTAGTTAAGATTGTTTGGCAAATCAGTAATGGAAAGGTGCACAGTTGCGTGGAGCACTGAGAAATTGTTCAAAATTGATTACAAAAGGAATGAATCGGTCCCGGTTGCGTTTCGAGCAATACTTCCTATTCAACGATGAAGCTCTTCTTTCTCTTTCAAGTGCTTACGTAAATCAAGGCAATTGTCGCTTATGGCGTATAGAAAAGAAAACATGGTGTCGTTGAAAAGCACATTTACATCAACAAAAATTAATAGTTTGATGTGTTTGGAGATGTAATTGGATCACATTTTTGTGACATCCCATGGAGAACGCTGTAGACATAACGACTAGTGATTTCTTGTGACTGAGACGTGAGATATGTGATTTCAATAAAGCGGTGCAACATACCATACATTTCTTAATCGAACTAAATTTATGCTTTATATATAAAAAACAAAGATTCCGGTTTGCAAAATTTCCCCGGCAAAAATCGCTGAGCATTAGTCCTTAGATCTATGAAAACAATGTGAAAAATTTGGATTGCAAGAGTCCAATTTTTGGTGGGGCTTTGCATGAAAAGTGCGCTTCAATTTTTAATATTTTATCAATGGGGAATTGTATTGGGCAAAACGATGTTGTGATGTGGTTCAATAGGCCCTAAGCCCTATCCTACCTATTTTCTTTACCCTTGCATTTTATTTCAATTCTGAACTTGTTTTCCTTTTTACTTCTTATTGTATTATAGTCGAGTAAGACCATTTGATAGCTTGCCTAATGTCTATTAATTAAGAATAATTCGAGTTTTCGATTTCAACAATGGACCGCGTATTGAATCCGCTCGACCTAACTAGATTTAGTCGCAATCCTATAATGCTTACTATGATTGATTGCATACGTTTTGTAAGGGCTTTCAGGCATACAATCAATACAATACATCTAGTAATCTGACATGATTGAGTTATGGGTTTTATACCCATATATGATCTTAACCTTCAACCAGATAAACTCTTTTCCAATTGTATATAGTTATGTATAAAGTTATATTATTTTTAATTGTCAATCGAGTGTTTTATAGATTTTGTGGTTAAAGCGTCAAATCTTCAATTCATAATTTAATTGAATTAACGTAACTAATGGAGTTACCTTAACTTAATCGTTGTGTTTGTGATTAAGAAAAAACACAAATTGCTATCAGCTTCTATGATAAGCAAAAAAAAATAATAATAATAAATAAATAAATAAATAAGTAAATGAATAATTGCATTATCATTATTATCTAATGCGAGTGAAATGAATCAAGTGAGCCAGAGTGATGCAAAATAATTTGAACGAAGCGAGACAAGAGACTAAGGAAGCTTAAAATTGAGAAACGGAAACTTTGGAACTTTGGAAATCCAAAAGAAAACAACGAAGCTGGTGTGAACGGTCGATTAATTCCACTTAAAAATTCAAAAGATTCGTTTTTTTTTTTTTTTTAGAATTAAACCCCAGCATGAGTAGCCGAGTAGATAAGAGTCGCGGTCACCAAGCCAATGTGCCCCCAGTTCAAATCTCAGTGTGGCAGAGCTTTTTTGGGCTGAGTCGCGATTGATCGTACGCCCACCAACCTTAATAACTCTTTCCCTTTCCTCCCTTCTTTCTCAACGTCATCGGGTTACACGTATAGGAGGCATCTCCTGATTGCTCATATTAAAAATACAAAAAAAAAAAGTTGGGAACAGATTTACCAAGTGATTTGCTTCTAAAGGGTTAACAGGAAAAAACTTTACCGACCTATGGTCCCTGCAATTAACCTTAACACGTATCACGGCTGGAATAAATAAAGTGCAATAGAAAGATGGACCGAATTCAATAGAATGAATGAATACTGATAGGTAACAAAATATTCGGTTTTTACCATTTTACAAAGTGCGATATTTGACAGTTGCATTGACAGTAATCAATACGCGTAAAAAAAAAAAAAAAATAAAAAATAAAAAAACACCATCAGACTTATCTATAATTTATGACCTTTAGTTTAACATCAATTGTTATTATTTTTTATTTATTTATTTATTTTTTTTTGTATTTTTTTTGAATTCATGATCAATGCAAATTACCTTCAAGTTTTCATTTATGTTTTATGCATATCTTTTTTTATTTATTACTAACATTTTTTTTATTACTCTTTATAAATGACTTGGCGTGACTGGTAATAAAGTTTGCATTTTTTTCTTTTCCAACAAAAATTACAAGTTTTATTTATATAAATCATGTGCAATTATGTCGGTATTTTTTTTTTCGCAATTTTCCTATTTATTTAAGCAAAGAGAAAAAATGAAAAAAAAAAGAAAAACGAGCAGATGATCACTTAATTACTCTCTCTCTCTCTCTCTCTCTCTCTCTCTCTCTCTCTCTCTCTCTCTGTCTCATCCGGCTACCATTTAAATCTAAGAGGTGTCAATGCCATTGGGTATTGCTTGTAATGACGTATGTAATTAGTTTCAATACTGCATGAATTGAAATGTATTTTGTATAAATTTTTTTTCCTTTCATTTTTATTTCCCACGCTTATCGCTGGCTTATGGCTGGCAAACAGTTATTTGAAAGATGCTACGGGATTGACTTATAAATTATTAATTTATATATCTTCCATGTATACAAGAATTCAAGTCAAGTCAAGTAATTAGGCTAACATTGTTATTATTATTGTTGGTGGGGGTAATGGTGGTGGTGGTGGTAATGCGTAGAAAACATTGAAAAAATGAATAGAGAAATTATTTAATTTTAAAACCGACATCTTTTATTTTGGTTATGTTGTTGTCTTATACTTTCGTAGGAGATACGTAGGCTAAGCTACGTAATTGGAACGCATATTAAAATGCTTAAAACATATATAGATTGCATTGGTGGAAAAGTAATGCTTACTACATTATTTGATAGAACTCTTGGATGGTTAGGAGAGACAAAGTGCTTTGATAATAATTCATTAGTGGATGAGAATTCCATAAGTGAAATGAAATGAATCGATATTTCAAATGAGAGAGATGAGAGATATCCACCGTTTTGCCCGATCAATGATATGGATAATGTAAATGATTTGGGGATTTAACAACGGGGTAACAGTAACGTACGTTACAGATTCAATTAAATGAAATATTTCGCCATTTGCTTCGATCCGTTTAATGTTTTAACTGTTCGCTTCACAATACCGTACGGATTTTCCAGAAAGAAAGCAAGAGAAACGCTTTCTTTCCCCTAGAAGAAGAAGAAGAAGAAGAAGAAAAAGAAGAAGAAGAAGTCTCTTTTTGTTCATTCATTCAAAGGGCTGTGCATTCTTTAAAAGCAATCTAACAGACGTAGGCGTAGCTTGAAATCTTCTTCAATTTCATTCGCTATTTTTCGGGAGAACTTGCAACGAGTCTCGGTTGCTTATGCACCGGAGACAATGGTGTTGACGTCAGAAGTCAAGTAGTTAATGTATGAGCAGCACGAAACGTAAGCTTGGATGATTTTCTTTCGTAATTATTTTTGAAAAATTTCTTGTACGCTGTACGACAAGTAATAGGTAGGTCCAAGCAAATGCATACACTGGACGCAAATCTCAATTGAATGTGTGTTTTATTTAAATTTACTCTCGAAGCCGCAAAATGAATGATTCCCTATACAATTAACATATGATAATTAGGCTTGTTCGCCCCCCCCCCCCCCCTCCCATTTTTTAGATACATAATGAAATCTACTATTCAGTATATGTTTTAGGAAAACTGTTAATTAATTTATTTAAAAACTGCATGCTTATGCTGACTACGCTCTAGAACAGGCGTTCTCAGACGCATAGATTAGCAAAGTGAGAGAGAATGAAAATTTAACGATTAATATTCTACTGGATAATAGATCTCTTTTACACTAGCACTAGACAATGTGATCAGCATACACAGTAAAAGTGCCTTTATTAAGTTTCTTTAATTAAAATTTTACTATTTTTTTTTTGTCCACAGTTCAAAATTGTAGTTTGCGTTTCGTCTGTGTGTCCTTCAAGTGAATTAATTATGCTAATGTTAAAAGTCGCATCGCTTTGAAGTCAAGTTTAGGGTCAGATAGGGTGTATGGATATTCTTTTTGCTTATTTTGAAATTATTTAATTTTCGTGCACAAGATTTCTCTGCATGATAACATTAGCATGTAAAATATGCTTTTTACACATTTTACATGAATGACCTAAATTTCTTTTTCGATTCTATAAATTTTCTATGGCCAACAGGTGGTCGGTCACTACTTGATACAACGATCAACGCAATGGATTTTGCATTTTGTAACCGTGTCACGCAGACGCACATTTGCATATATATATATATTTTTTTTTTTTTTTTTTAATGCACACGACTACGTTAGAGTAGCTATCTAATAATGCACTGACGGCGTTGACATTAAGGTAAATAGATGTAAATATGTGCATAGATCTTTGTGTTCATAAATATTGGAAAATATTTGCCATTGACGCAGCAGTGGTTTTCAATTTGGTGGCCTCTTATTCGCATGGAATGTGCAGTGCCATTAATTCATACACAACTATAATGCGAATAAAGATATTCGATGGCCCTGTGCCCTGCATACGAATAGTCGTCAATCCTGGCTTTAAAGCAGAATTTTTTTCATACAATTTTCGCATATATTTCGCGATTTTTTTTGTTCACGAGAAAAATATTTATTTTTTGTTTGTTTTTTTTTTTTTTTTTTTTTGCCTACATACGTACGTAGGTGTATGTACACTAAATGTTTTTGTCGATATTCATGTGAAGGAACGAAAACATTCTTACATGGTTGAATGGATATTGTGTTGGTCGGTAACTTAATATTATTTACGATTTTGCGCAATATGAGTGACAAGCAGTTGAAATATTGCAGATAGAAGCATGAAATAGAGTAAGATTTGTGGTAGTTCAGTAATTTGATTAAAGAAACAACATTTTATCTGTTATGGGAACAATAACTGGCTGGCCACTTAATTAACCAATACAAAAAGAAGTAGTAGGTTTTCGTTTTCAACAGTTAACACTATTGCGCGGATAATAGAAGTTTCCAAACTGCTCCAGATATTTCATGTCATTAACATGGCATCGCCCAAACCATATGTTACTCACATGACACGTTGAATAATTTCTCGTTGTTTGCCAGGAGAGAACGCAACCACTACCACGAGATATGCTAAATGAAATTATGACTACTCGTTTAATTTTTTTATCTTAAGGCTTTTCCAGAAAAGCACTCAACCGCTACCACGACATGCCAAATGAAACTATGACTGTTAGTTTACTTTTTATATCCATCATCGAAGGATGAGGTGATTATTCATTTTGTCAAAACATTTGCAATCCTCAGAAGGAAGCATCAGAGACCCCACAAAGTATATATAATCTTGATCCGCATCAAATTCAAAATCAATTTAATCATGTCTGTCTGTCCGTCTGTTGTAAACATTCTCCTGATCGCAAAAGTGAAGCTATCGACTTCAAATTTGGCAGAAACAATGGAAGCTCTTGCACGCAGATTGGTAGTCAAAATCAGCCAAATCCGTCGAAGAATATGCACACAACACCACGTAAACTGAGAACAGCTCTATTTTTCAAAGAGAATGAAAAGTGAGTCGTTTGTTCATTACTCACAAATTATAGCAAATAAATGTACAAAAATTTCAACGCATATTCTATGGGCGATGCTGTAGCACTTGTGTACAAAAATGAAAAAAATTGACCACGCCTACCCAATATTATAGTGCAGAAACAAGCTTCAAAAACCCCATAAAGTATACAAATTCTTGACCAGTTTTAAATCTTGAACGCACCTTAACATGTACGTCAGTTCGTCCGTCCATCTGTCTGTCTGCGCAGCTGTGCAGTATTTGTGGGAAATATACTTCCGTTAATGAAAATGAAGATATCGCCTACAAATTCGCAAAAGAATTTGGAATTCACCTAAGCTTTTCAAAGGACAAGCCTACAACACCCCCTTGCCTCCACGACAAAAGCATTTATTTTGAGAACGGAAGAAACCAGCTCCGCCCTCTCCACATTATACAGCATGAAAATTTTCTTCTTTTACTTCTTTTGCCTTCTTCAGGACAACGGTGATGGGTATAAAGGTTTCGGTCCCGACCGAATTTAATTTTCTTACTTTGCTTTCTTTTAATTTAGGTGTTGCGGGACTAAATCTCCCTGCTACCAGTAAATCCGCCAAGAAACTACGGAGTGATACCGTTAGCAAAAAAGTAAGAGCCTTACCTTACGAGACTTGTATCCAAGACATTTCTAGAAGTCCTAGGTAATACGAGTTGCTGAGATTCTGACTTTAAAATATTACTATTTTGTAGAACTTTCGATTACACATACATTATAACAAATTCTTTTATGAAAAAATATTTTCATGTGGAAATTATGGAGCCATTCGTCAGTTTACTTATATGGGTTTCTCACTTGATTAACATTTTTTGCCGCAATAGATTTTACATTTGTAATGCTTTCCTAACAATAAAATATTTCCACATCATAATTAAAATTTTTCTTAGTAGAAATTAAGTTTTAATGACAATATTTTACACAGTCAAGCACACATGTTATTATATAATTGCATGGTTAAAGATATTCTTCACTTGCACATATAACCTGATCATTATATAATTAGCGGTTGTTATCTGGTTTTCATAACAGCCAGTCAGTGATGATGATTTTAAGCCAAGCGAATGCAATGCGTTTCATATTATGTTTGTAACTTGCAAACTTGTTACCATAAAAGTCGAGGAAGCAAACTTTTAAAGTTTTACACTTTATGCATTTAATAAAATTTTAAATCAAGATCGGAAGATGAATGATGAATACATTGGCAAAAAGAAGAGAATGGAATCGAAGTGAAAAGAAAGTGCAGCCATATCCCAATGATCGTAATTTCGACAACGATCTCGTGGGTAAGAAGGAACAACCAATATAAAGTTAGATCAGGAACGAAGTACACTGACTGAAAATAATTGCAAAATTGATATGCAATTGCAAGCGAGAGCGAGAGCGAGAGCGAGAGCTTGCCGGTGTATATGTATGTATATATATATCGTTAAAATAATATTAATTATCAGATTAGCATTGCTTGAATAAAAAAGGCTGCAAGAGGTCTTGCTTAGGTCATTATTTCCTATACATTTTAATGGATGCTGTCGGCAAATCTTATCAGTACTTGGCTGCAGGTAGGCAGTAGAGATATTTCTGAATTCTGCACGCTCAAGGCCTTATCGCGATCATAAAGTGTAATGATGTATTCGTTTCCTCGTAATCAGTGTTCAGCAGTATTCAACAGTGCTCGCAATATCAAACACTTAATAAACTAATTGAAGCTTAGAAATATCTGTCTTGCAAAAGCCAATAATTATTAGAAATCCTACTAAAATTTGTAAATTGTAATTTTATTTTTAAAGCTTCCTTGTCGCTCATTTAATGCATTTCCGTATATTCTTTTGCTTTTATTGTTAGGCGTATTAATGTCGACTTATTCCCTTTTCAAATTCATTTCTCTGCTTTCATGCAATCGCGATTTGCTCAGATAACTTGTCTACGAGAACGGAGCGTGTGCATGAAAGTCACCGCAAAGAAAACAATTAAAAATGATTTATTTATATAGCTACATAAAATGATTACAAATGAGTTGTAGAAGATATCGGTGCTTTCAGTTCATTATTAAAAAAATTTATTGTAACAATAATTTTTCACTTAATAGATGCGACCAAAGGAGGAGGAGGAGGAGGAGGAGGAGCAGGAGGATGACAAAAAACACCTTTCAAATATCAAGAAATCAATCAATGATGATAAGCATTTTTAATTATCAAATGCATCTTACATCAGATACTACTCTGCAGGTCTTTCTTAAACCGTGACATAACATTTTTATATAGCTTAGGGTCAATCTACCCTAATAAATTTTAAGAATTTATATTAATTCCCTTCTCTTCAGGCAATATTGAAAGGGGAAAATATCTATTAAAGGATCTGATCAGAATCTGAACGGGATCTAATCTATTTTAACAACGCGCATAGATAATATGCATGAAGAGAATTGACATTAATCCAGTTTATCGTATCATATTGTTAGGCATTAACAACAAGTCTTGTACGCGGTCAGCGCTTATTTTTGAACGGATCGTTTCTAATAGCAAAACCACGTGTTGACAAATCATAGAGAAAACCGACCGAGCTCATAATTAACACCAAAAACTTTATCCGGAACTTTTAATTTCTTGGCAGAAATGCTGAGAACTTTCCAATCACACTCAGCTTCAACT
Organism: Glossina morsitans morsitans; assembly: GCA_001077435.1. Classification (NCBI taxonomy): domain Eukaryota; kingdom Metazoa; phylum Arthropoda; class Insecta; order Diptera; family Glossinidae; genus Glossina; species Glossina morsitans. Next base: position 28,314 of record CCAG010019513.1, on the reverse strand, counting down.
ATTTAATAAATGTCTGTCCCGATGAAGCAGACGATGTTTAATCAAGGCACGATATTCTTTTTTGTACTCATCATTGAAGGATGAGGGGCGTATTAATTTGGTCAAATCGTTCGCAACGCCCAGAAGAAAGCATCAGAGACCCCCGCAAAGTATTCTTCAAATTCTTGATCAGCATCAAATTCTAAATCAATTTAAGCATGTCTGTCTGTCCGTCTAACCATCTGTCTGTCTGTGCAACATGTGTTCTAAACATTTTCTTAGCCGAAAAAAAGGCAGCTATCCACTTCAAATTTGGCAAAAATGGGCCGAAATGGGCCAAACCTGTCGAAGGACACACCCACGGCACCACGTAAACTGAGAACACCTCTATTTTTCAGAGGGAAGGAAAAATTCGTTTTTTGCTCATTAGTCATAAATTATGGCAAATAAATGTACAGAAATTTGAACGCATATTCTATGGGCGATACTGTAGCACTTGTGTACAAAAATGGAAAAAATTTACCAAGCCTACCCAATATTATAGTGTATCAAAATCTAATTATTTTTTCAATATCTTTATAACTCGCAAAAACAAGCTTCGAAAACCCCATGAAGTATACAAATTCTTTTCCAGTTTCCAATTTTGAACGCACCTAAACATGTACGTCTGTTCGTCTGTCCATCTGTCTGTTTGCGCAACTTTGTAGTATTTGTGGTAAACATTCTCCCGCTAGCGTAAATGAAGAGATCGTAAAATAATTTGGACTTTGCCTTAATCTTTCAAAGGACACGCCCACAACGACGACGTGTTAAAAACTTTTATTTTGAAAATCGACTGCGCCGAGTCCATATTATAGAGTATAAGAATTTTGTTTTTTTACTTCTTTTGCCTTTTTTTGGGTTAAACAGTGTGTAAACGGGTATAAAAGATTCGGTTCCGACCGAATTTAACTTTCTCACTTGTTTATCAATTATTTTGAAAATTACAAAACTTTAAGCACTTAAACAATTATAACCTGTAAACTAATGGCCGACATTTCATAAAATTTTAACGCGTATTGTTTGAAGGTTGGCACTAACCAGAAATCATGATTGTCTGTCGATAATCATGCCGTACACGTGTTAAAGCGAAAAACTATTTCTTATAAGAGATCTAAGCAGTAACTCTGCCTAATTTGAAGGTAACTGTTAATAGCAAAAATTTTGAATACAATAAAACTCTTCGTAAAAGGAAACTCTGAATACGTAAAGCTGAGCTGATTGTTCTCAAGATATGTGTGCCGTTTTCATTCCACGCGAACCACTTTTATATGCTAAGGTTAAGTGTTTAGATTTGAATATTAAAATTGAAAAACGAATTAACGTTTTAGTTAAATCAGTTAAACTGTTAAACCGTTAGGGTTTGAATATTTACAATTATGAAAAATATATTTTTTCTCTCACAAAACACTAAAAAAAATGTTTATTTATAGTTTATTAGCGTGTACCGAAAAAGGCACATGTGGCATCTCCTTAAAATCAGCATGACGGGGAATGTTGTAAAAACTTTGAAATTTTATTTGACGAAAAATTTGCTAATTAATGTAACGCACTTCACCCCATATACATACATAAAGCATATATGAAGCCATACGCTTACCAATGATATCATCTATTCGCATACCTATAACAATTTAGTAGAAGCTAAAATTCAAACAATATTAAGCGTTTGTATATATAAGCGATTGTACAACGGTAAAGTCAAGACATTAAAATAACTTTTAATTCGAAAGTTAATGAAAGATGTAACTAAAGTTCATCAGTTACTTTTTATACATGATTCATACAAAAAAAAAAAAAAAAAGAAAAGCGAAGAAATTTCTTTGTTATATAGTCGCACGCAGAGAAATATTCTTTATGCTTAAGGCAACATAACAATTGTGGTAGTGAATATGTTTGCTGGTCTGCGCTGGTTAGTGAAATGTCTCCCACACAATAGGTGGTTGAATGTCCGGATAATTGCTGCTCAGTTGCTAATGTCAACGAACAATGCTAAATACAACAATAGCGAAATGAGTCGTGTAATCAAACGTTCTTTAACTAGTTCTTAAGTTCATACAAAAGTTCAAAGATTTTGTGAATAATTTAAAAACATTATAAGAGAGAACTTGAATTAATTTCAGTTGAGTCACGTTAGGTAAATCAATTAAAATTTTTAAGTCTTCCCTACGTTTACTTTATTTGATTTGTACTTTAACATTCACCCCTAGCAAGTAAGCAAAAATTATTGCCTTGAAGCGGTGTTATGGTTACCGTAACGCTAATAATTTGGCAATGGTAATATTATATGTAAAATATATATATATATATATATTTTTGAATAGCCCAAGGTTCTGAGTGACCTTTTTAGACATATCTATCCTTTAGGCGTGACGTCACGGTCACAAGAGTTAAGAGATTGCATCACTTTAGACTTTTCAGATACTTTCATGTATTTTGATCATTTTTTCAAAGCGTTGCCGAACCAAAATATAGCTCATCGAGATAATCATTGAGTAGAAATGGCGCTGAAAGCGATTCGAAAATAGTCAGGTATTTTTTTCAAGACATTGAGAGTTTAGAATGAATATTTTCTAGTGTTAATTATACACTCCACTGTAGAATTGAAAGTTTTCTTTAAGCTTTTTTCGCGACACGTGAAGTGTCAGTGAATTCTCGCACGAATGCCAAAAAAGCGTCAGATTGGAGCACAAAAAAGAGCGGGGAGAAAACTTCAAACAAAGAGTATTTGAATATAAGAATTTCATGATATGTGGAATACAATGAACAATTTATTGATAATATATTTGAAAATTTTAAACTCGTATTTCTCGAAACCTGATTTTTCGAAATAACATGCAGCATAACTCCAATAATTTCTTTAAAATCACAGTTAAAGTTCACGTGAACTTTAACTAAAAGCAAATTAATTGCTTTCGGTTTAGTTGTTGAATGTTATTGAATTTTTTCCATAAAATATTCGCTAATCACACAAAAACAAAATACTTTTAAAGTTCTCTTCGTATTTTTCCAACTTGCGGATTAGATGTTTAGATGCTTAGATCCATTTGGTTGCATCTGAGCTACATTGTCTACCAAAAACTGTCTTAAATTAACTCAAAGGACTCAAAGGATTGCGTCCAGTATTGCCTTTGTTTAATAATTCCCTTAAATGTTATTATTTTTCTCAATACTTTTCCTTCCATTCAAAAAAAATATATACATATAGGCCACTGAGACCTGAAGTAACTCGATGAAGTAGAAAATTGATGCGTGACTTTTAGCCCCTTTAATGACAGTATTAAATCAAGATTGAAGACCAGGTGCAGCCTACAGAGTATATCACTTTTAAAACTTGGAAGAACGCGTGCACGAAAGGGCTTCAGCCAAAAAATATTTTTCTATTTCAAACTTTACGCGGCATGCATAGCTTTCGCCTACTGAAGCATGAGAGTATATTCATTTTGGCAAAACGTTTACAATACGAAAAAAGAAACTTTGCAAACCCTATAACGTATATACTTACCGATCGATTCTGAATCACAATCTGAATTGATTTAAACCTGTCTATCCGTCTGATGTCTGTCCATGTAAATTTGCATCCAAGCTACAGGTCGCAGTTTTTGAAATATTTCACAGAAAATTTGGTACAGTGACGTGTTTTGCCCCAAAGACGAACACTATTGAAAATTGTTCTTATGCGTCGACTTTTTCGACCACTTTCCATATAACGCCCTATTCTGAAAAATGGTTATATGGAAAATAAATTCCAATTTTCAAAATTTCCTAGCAAAGGTAGCTAAGTAGTAGTATCTGGGCATTCTAAATTGGTAAGGAAACTTTGGACCGACTGGGGCACCCTTTTGAGTCCCCTCAAATAACGAACGCTGAAAACTTTTTAATGAAAATTCTGTCATAATAGTAATTTAACGTAAGAAAATTAACGATATCAAATTTGGAACTTCTCGGCCTATTTTTTTGATCGTACTCTAATAGGGATTTTCACGAAAATTGACCCTTTGTAGAGCAGATGGTGACGAAAATTGACCCATAATATTGTAGTAATTTCATGCAAAAATAAGTCTATTTTGCGATCCTACCCTATGTAAGGATTAAACTTGTACCACATTAGGTTGCGTTTTGGGCCCGCTGCCCCATAAACACACACATGAACAATATGCCAATGACAATGTGATGTAGGGTATTTAATGGTCGGCTTTGCCCGACTATGATATGCTTACTTGCTTACTTGTGTTTTCATGTAAGTTGAAAAATCATATAAAATTTATTATCATTTTTATAAAGAGGGGTGATTTCTTTTGCCTTCAACTTTGTACAATCATTTCGAAAACGAAATCCTTGACATTTTTTTTTATGAGAAAACAACGCACAATTACTTTATAATAAAGTCTAAAGCAGCACGACAACAACCTATGTTTACTTCTTTCTTCTCGTTTCTTGTTTTATTTGCTTTATTTCTTGATGTTGTTGACTGTGGCCCCCTTCCTACGTTTTATCCGCATAATAGGCGATGATATGAGGTGCACACACAATAAAATATTAGCTGCACAAGTTGCAAGTCTGCAAATGAAAACACATGTTTGTTATTGTTTCCCGGCAACCGTCAGCAACCGGCTTTTTGAACACATCAAATTTACCGTAGACGCAGACACTGGCTGGTGGTTCAAACAACCTACAAATTGCTATATTTGGTAATTTTAAGGGTGGCTTCATTTTTACTCCCAAAGTAATATATAAAGGGGACAAAGACGACAAAAGAAGAAGAAAAAGAAAAAGAGGAAGAAGAAGAAGAAGAAGAAGAAGAAAGGGAATAGAAATCGAATGCTTGAAGCATAAGTAAATGAATAGAAATTATATTTACATTTATTTATTTCAAATTATTTCAGGTGATCGTGTGAACGTTTAAATCGCTAAAAATTAATTAATTCTCTTGAGAGGCATGCGTTATATCCACTGAATTCAATTCATTTTGATATTAATGCGTTTAATGGACATTTCAATAATCAATGATTCAAAAACCGTGAGGAAAAATCTTTTTTAAAAGTTTCCTGCCAACAACTATTGGATGTTTTTTACCTTAAGACTTGCATTCTTTGTCCAATTAAAGTAATAAAATATGACATGAATACCTCTAGAGCGCCTCCGAAGTTTCCTAACAACCAAAGGTTTATCTCGATTATCAGTAAAGGCGTTAAAACTCGTTCCTTCTAAAGCTAAAGAACAAACTTGAACTACACTTAAATGTACAGTAATGATGGTCGTTAAAGCCTACAAGAGATATTTGAATAAATAAATAAAAACCGAAAGTAAGTAACGCAAGTAGGAAAACCTTATTCGCGTTGCAACGAAGGTCAGCGAAGATGCTTCATCATCCGTGACAAATATTTGAAAGTTACCCCTTCCTCTTACGTAGACGAAGGTCGCTAGATTAACATGATTCAATTGTGTGAACCTAATGAATAACAAAACCGATTTAGTATCGAGTACAAGACGACAATTATCAATGAGAGCATTGGTAAAACAATGAAAGTCTCTTGGAAATGGATATGGAAATTATCAACCTAGTTTTTGCAAATTCTTTGAATTTGAGAACTCGAAGGACAGACGGACGCAGCTAAATAGACCTAGAGTATAGTATTGATGAAATGTACGCACATATATTGCGAATAGGATCACAAATAGAGTACAACAGGCTCAACCGCGGGAGTTGGGTATAAAACGAGTTTTTCACAATCACCGCCTACAATGCCGTCAATGTATTGAGTAAAAAATTTGAAGAACATTTTTTTTGGAGTTGTATCGAGTGACTAATTAGGACATCTTTTCCTTATGATACTGATAAACACATGTCGTAAACGTGATATCATTATGAGCTCTAGTTTATATATAATACGTTATACTCTTTCAGTTATTGTATTTGCATCACGACTATTCTCGTGACCAAGGAATTACCGGCACCAAATATCAGAGTTTAGACAGGCAGACTATTCTCGATGGTTAAGTCCTTTGAATGACAATAAATGTTGATATGGCTAAGGGTTTAATGTGAATGCCTGCCTATGTACGGATAGCTTAAAGGCGCTATAAGGCGCACGTAGGGCATATTGCGTCACTCATCAAGCAGTAAAGTTACATTACTCTCCTGGCTCAATTGTCTGTTAGCTCTTTTGGTTACGTGTCAGTAGCATAACATGATGTGATCATCATGTATACGCCATCGTTTTCTGTGTAGCCGAAAACTACGTTCAACCTCTGCCTTCCTTCGGGTGAAGCACCCAGTGACTGTACAGATTGGCAGACAGGCATTTTATATTCCTTTGAAAAATTTCAGTATCATCATATCTATTGCAGATCTCTTCAAGAAAATGTTTCGAAATGTCAATCTGGCACATAAAGCACCTCCAGCAATATCAGATTATCTGCCCTAGATTTGCTAATGTGGCGAAAACAATATACATCAACACAAAAAGTCTCTCATACTGGCCACGTTGCTAGCCAGCGGACATCCTTGGTAATATAACTATTTAGAAAAGAACATCTCTCCTGATAGATCCTTCTACTTTCTTTATAGCGATCAGATCGTTGGAGTACGATCAGCCGAAATCGCATGTAATCACTTGTGATGGTATTTTATTTATGTTTATTCGTCATAGCTAACTAAACCCAACTAATCCGATAGTAAACAAGTCTATAAAAATACAGAGAATTTTACTTAAGACTTCGACTGGAAAATTCTGCACAGGAGTAAAGAAGGGTTCGTTTTTTTTTTTTCTTTTTTTTAGTAAAACACGATTTACTTCATCTGTCGTGTCCCTGAACTGCCTATTTTTAATTTGATTTCGTTACCTTCAGCTTTTTCTCAACATTATTAGCGTTCTCGCTTAAGACGCGCAGATCAAAAGACTAACTCCATTTTCGATATTTTTATTTTTAGCAAAAAACACAACACAACTAACTTATGAGTTGATTTTATGAACACATAAAGAGAAAATGTTGGCATTTCGTGTCATACTGTAGCGTTTACTTTCACAATTGCGTTCAAGAATTTCAAGTCTTCCTAATTCTAATAAGTATTTCCCGGGGATTTTTTGACAGGTGTAAAAGAAATTTCCTATAATGCAAGCAAAGAATTCATCTCTCAATAGTCCAGTAACAACCAAAGGAATCGGAGTAATTTTTATTAAAATTTTTCAAGCAAACTATTATAGGCGTACCCGTCGAGAGATAAGACGAACATGGAGGTCTATAAACAAAATATCGTAAACAAAGTTTGTCATTCTTTAACATTGTTCAACGATCACACTAACAAGAAACTAATAAAACAACTATCGAAATTTATAAGAATATGAATTCATATGGTTACCAAGAACAAAACAAGAGCCTATGTCTACTTGTAGAACTGCAAATAAATGTTTATTAAAAGTGCTTTTAAGCATTAAATAAACAAAAAAAAAAATAATAATAATAATAATATTGTTATTTTTAATTTAAATTGATAAAGTATTATTCACACTATTCTTTTCAATACGAAGTTGTAGTTAAAAGCCAATATAGTCTAACACGAGTTATAAAAAATTCTTCTTTCGAAAGACAAGAGTCAGGAAAGTTTTTTGAAATTAGATCCATCCGTCATTTACTTTCGTTTACCTTACGAGGTGAACTGATTTGTGGAAAGATAAGCGATAGCTGCCATCACACGGACAAATGCGAATTGACAAAATTGTACGTATACGAGAATGCCTTTCAATTGTAATTGCTCGCTAATGGAAAATCGACGAAAAAAAAAAGAGAAAAAAACAGTCCATTATCAGGGAGCGGGAAGGAGGTTCTTCACTGTAAAGCAGTTACGGTTTATGAAGATGCAAATAAAATGTTAAAGATCGCGGAGATAGCAGAGAAAAAGCACATGTTGTCGCAAAATGTGAAATCATAAAACAACGGGAAGATGACGGTTCATAAAATTCATTAAATAATGATAAAAGAAAATAAAAAATAAAAAAAAATTATGATAATGTTTTTCTAAGATAGATAAGGAAGGTAAGCAAAATTCGTAACCACTTGACAAGTTAACTGAATCAAAACAAATGGTATAAGAGACCGGATGATTTTTTGATTCACTTATAGTGCGAACTGACATATCGACGACAGTAGAACGAATAAAGTGATAATCGGTTGAAAGGAAATTTCATTGAAAGTAAATAAAAAGTGATGGCGTCATTGTGCAAAAGTCTTCTATTCTTAACAGCTGTTGTGCAGTTATCCTTGGCCGACTATCCGATAGTGCCTTTCCAGCCCAATGTAGCGAATCTATTCCTCACAGCTCAGGATCCTGCTAAGGCTATGCTATGCTTTACGGATTACATTACAAAATCGAACGAAATCAATGAGAAATACAGTAAAGATTATAACCAATGTTTACTGGATGCTAAAAATGAACGGGAGAAACTCGAACAAGAGATTGTGGTAAAGAAAGCGCTGATCGTAGCACGGTCATCAGAAGTCTGCGAACGTTTGAATGACTGCAACAATAAAAACAACAGCATGGATACATTTAAATGTCACGCTAGAACGGTAAGTTGAAGCGACGGAACTCTAATTGACAAAGTGTGTGTGTGTGTGTGTGTGTGTGAGAGAGAGAGAGAGAGAGAGAGATGACAGACTAATGCTTCGAGTAAATTGTTTTTTAAACGTCTTCTAGGGCGCAATTAATAGCAAAGATGTTTATGTGATTTCCGGTAATTCATCCGATTATGTTAGCGTGATCCAGGAACATTATCGTATCATTGACTTACGTCATGAGCAATGTTCCAAATCCGCTGAACGCACTTATGTTCAAGCTTCTGCTGTCAATTATGGTCAACTGCAGGATTGTCTAGAAGGTAAAGTACCTATAACCACACTCCCACCCTCTACGCCAACTACAAACCCAGCATTCTCGACTGTGACATCAACAACACCAAGACCAACCACATCAGTTCCCATATCAAAAACCGATATAAGTTCTACTGACGAGTCTAGCATATCTGATGCAACTACTGATGGCCTCGATACTCGTGCCATGTTAATCGAAAATTCTCCTCGCCCCAAGGGACCTTTTCAAACGGGAAAATTCGCAAAGCTTTTAAATTTTTTAAAATAATCTGAAGAGAAAATATCGGATATAACTCAATCAGATGTAAGGACAACGCGCAAATTAAATTCATTTTTCTTCCTCTCCTATTAGACAAATGTAAAAAAACAAAAAAAACAAAAAAAATGAAAAATTCCTTAAGCGCAAAAAAGAAATTCAAATAAAATCCTTAAATAATTTGTAAAGTTATTTTTTGTAATTAAAAGTTTAAAGAGAAAAAGTCGAACGTTAGAAACAATGCAAGTATTAGTCAGTCATTCATATGGAAAATGTGCCTGAGCTACACTTCCACAACTGATGTTTTCGCAGGAAAATACCAATAGCGACAATAACAATAAAATTTATAATATAAAGCAACAACAGCAACAACACTAAAAAAGAGCAACAATAGAAAATTACATTATTTCCTTTATAAGGAAACCATCCATTACAGGTAACCTGCACTCAGGTCTGAACTAAAATAAGTAAAAAAAGTAAATGAATGCCGATCGCTTGAGGAAGAAAAAAATAAAACATAAATAAAAATGAAAAAAAAAAAAAAAAAATAACATCACCATCTATGGTTCTCATTCACAATCCAGCCATACTCCTAGATTTCCAACCATATATGGTTACATACAGAAAGTGTACATAGCTTCAGACACCGGCCATATACACAAAGACTTGCGACAGCATCACATGAAAAATCGCTTAAAGCAGAAAAACAAAAAAAAAAAAATTTTTTTTTCAAATTATATACAAAATCAAGAAACGAAAAAAAAAAATAAATAAACAGCAACAACAACACTTGTTTTAGAGACTTTTCGCTTTTTTAACGGTGCAATCATTCTCCTCGCTGAATGTATTCGTATACGCAGGTGTTTTCGATAATGATCGCAAATCAATTTAATGTTGATTTTAACGCTTAGCTTAAAATTGCAAATAAAAAAAAAAAACAAAAACAAAAAAAGAAAGACAAGAAAAAATGTAGACTCGTTTTACGAAGAATTTCAGATACCCATCATCTAGTTTTAAAATTATTATTATAGGGTCGTCAAGGATGAAATTTGCAGATAAGTAGATAAGTGCAATGTTATATAATGTAAGCATTGAATCTACGATCTTGAAATTTCATCCTTGACGACCCAATATTATCTCTAAAAAAATTTTTTTTTTTCATTAATTATTGAAAAGAGAGTGAGAGAGTGGAAGGAAGAATTATATTATTAATATTAGGAAAATTTCATAAACAACAAATTTTCCCTGTAAGATAATTCAGATTTTGTCTGCTTTTGGTATTTTTGGGTGTAAGTGGTTTGATAAATTTAATGTATCTACTTGATGTAGTTAACTACAGTACTTAACTTCACTTTCTCTCTCTTTTTGCTGGATTAGTTAATTAATTCTATCAAAGACGACGAAAATTAAATAATTAATGTAAAAAGAAGAAGAAAGAGAGACAAGACAAGAAGAAGATTAAGTGAAAAATCGTAAAAAATTCTCCAAATTGATCGAATAATAGTCATACATATATAAATACACGTGCATATATACAGGAAGAGTGTGTAATTAATCCGGACCCAATCCATCTATGAAATTCTAAAATAAACTTAACTCACTTTTCAACTTTTGATGTGTCAGACACTGTTGAGTAAAGATTTTACTTTAAGTCTTGTTTACGAAGTCTGTTGACTGTTGTCTGTCGAGTAAACGTTGAGGGTTATAGCGATGTGTGAAGGCCGAGAACGAATTCCAGACGAAACAGCACTCCTAACGAGAAGCGTCGTTTAACAAGTAGATTCATTCATTCAAATCAACTTAAACCATTTTGTAAGATATTTGTGGCTTCAAATGCGTCAAATCTCTGCTGATGTCAGAAAGACTTAATTCCTTGACAAAGTATTGTAATGACGTCTATGGAACAATAACTTCTGACGTCATTCGAATAATTTAGAATCGTTGCACTATTGGCTCAAAAGATATCTCATCCCGAGCCACCATTTCAACTGCGTTGAAAAGATAAAAGCCGGATTGAAGGACGTATTCGTTGTCAGTTTGGAAAAAGAGTTTTGTTTGTTTCAAGCATTGGAAGAAACGTTAGCATAAGTGCATTGCAGTACACATGTAAGCACGCAGCTAATTGTATATTATATTTCCCTCCCCCCAACCTGATTATAAAACTGAACCCAAGTGCTTACGCGTACATCACGCCGCTTTTCTTAAGGGTTTTTTTTTTCCATATAGCTCGCGTAGAGAATTTCGTCTCGCGTCAAATGATCACAACGTAGCACACTTATTAAATCGCGGAAGTAACTATTTGGATTTGTTTGAGCTTAGAAGAATCGCTAGTGGACCTTTTATTTTGTTATCTATTTATTTTATTCAAACATGACGACTAGAACCCGAGACTTTCATACTTTGATTGCAAGCTGATAAGCAAAGTAGTGAGGATAGTTTTCACATTTTAATAATAATTACGCACCTATAGCCTAACTAAACCGACACGGTTTGGTTATAGGTAAAAGAATATTCAGGTTTCCATCACAACATGACTAATAAAAATGAAGTAAAGTACAGTCGGGCAAGACCGCCCCCATCCCAACATTTCTTCTATTTGTTTTCACGACAAAATAATAAAAATTACAATTTCTTTTTCAGGTAGCGACTTACTTTTTATAGGAGACATTTGTACGCGCCACTAAATCTGACAGATTTTATTTTCTCGGTCAAAGATCTTATCATAGTTCATTTCTTTTCTCTGCTGCCATATAAGCAAACTTTCCCTTTTTCCCACGCATCCTATGTGGCAATTTTGATCGTTATCTGCTTGTTTTAGGGTTTAATAGGGTACGATTGAAGGAGCAAAATGTCTGGCGAGAGGGGATATTTTCAGCTTATGCCGTCGGCAAGCTTTCGAGAGAGAACTTTCAATGCTTTCGCCCAATTTGAAGCTAATGCCATCATTTTTACGGTCGAAAGAATGTTTACCGCGGATCTTGTACAGACGCGGAGTCAGACATGACCAATTCGATTTAGAATTTGACGCTGATTACTTATATACTTTCGAGAGCTTTCGAAATTAACTTCTGAATATTGCCAACGTTTTATTTCCAATATGACCAATCGTTCAGGAAGGCTAGAAAGATGTATACAAAGGGTAATAGATAGGGGAGAGGACATGGCTGCATCCTAATAAACGGGATACCAAATCGATAAGTGTTATGCCATTGCCGACTGAGTATTTATTATATCTACAACCAAGTTTGGTTAGACCGCACTGAGATTTGATCTCGGCATAGCTTCCCAGCTTCCCAGCTATGCCGAGCTTTGTATGAAGGGTTGAGAAAGGATTCTGCTTCTGATCGATTGATTGAATGATTTTCATGGCAAGCACAATATTTACTATGCCATTATCAAAAATACCGACCCATACACGATCGCTTTAATTAGCGTACACGCAAGTGTCACCTCCGCTTACAATTATTAACGTCTTCGTACGTGATTCAAGCATTCAAGATGTGTAACAAAACGAATACAATTCTCTTACACATATTATAGTCAATAAGATTACAGTTAATCTTTTTTATTCTCTCGTTCATCATTATATATGAGTTTAAGTAAGTATAAGTAACGACAATAATTAGATTAAATTACTTAAATAAGTTTGCCTTGTAAGGAGATTGAAAGTATTTTTAAAAACAAAAATTTACTTACATTAGTACAAATCGAACTCTTGTCGGTGAAAATTTAATAAGAGAAAGAAAATTAAAATTATGAATTATACGGAATCATTAATTAATTTTTAAAGGTACAGTTGTTCTGTTTAATTGCTTCAGTCAATTATTATATAAACCTATGTTTTGTGAAATCTTTTTATAGAAAGGAAATTTCTTTGAAGAAATTTTTTAAGAAAACGCTTATCCAACTAATAGTTAAAATATCGTACGATCGACTAGCGTTCAATACTTATTTGGGAAATAATTGAAAAATAATTTTTCTCTCTCTCTCTCTCTCTCTCTCTTTATTCTAAATTTGGAAATGAAAATAAATTCATTTAATTTAAACTAAGAAAAAAACTATAAAAAATATAAAAAAAAAATAAAAGTAAAATCAAATATGCAACGTATCTCCGTAGCGCAGCGTTTTATCAAGCAGAGAGTGCACGTAATCACCATAAATAAAGAAAAGAAAAGAAAAAAATGTAATTACATCACACCAGGAACACAAGCAACATTTCATTATACTCCAGATTACATTCAAAACTAAAGCTAAAATAAAACAAAACACAAGTGGAAAGAGCAAGAAAAAAAAACATTAATCTTATGGCGAATTTTGTTTACCCATCCCATCCTAAATTTAATAACAAGTGCTCGTGCACTTCAATTACCCGTACCGGGATCAAGAGTTTTTTTTACACTAAAAGCAAAAAAAAAAAAAAATAAATAAATAAATAAATCGAAAAAAACATAAGAATGAGAAATTTTATATATATTTGATTTATAGATCGGATAGAAAAATCTTATATAGAATTCAACTCGACGAACTTATTTTACATTATTGATGCAAAATTCTTCGATATTTTTGCTCGCAATCTGAATATTTTTAGTTATATATGGATGTGTGTGTGTTTATAGGCGGATTCGGCTCATTGCAGCAAAGCAGCTAAGAGAACCCATTAAACAATGATCACTTGCTTGCTGAAATTGTTTTAAATGTAAATGCGTTTCTTTTAAGTCAAACAAGTCAGGGGAACAGAATTTTATATAACCGGATGTTACAAACGGAATGATACAATCAATAAAGTCTTATCCGTTGGGGATGAAGAAAAAAAAGCTCTATTAAAGCGACTTTAAATATAAACTTGAACTGATTGCCTATTGAAACAGAGAAACATATAGAAAATGCGAAAAGACCAAAAAACATAAAGAAAAAAAAAAAAAAAAAAAAAAAAAACGACAAACCTGCACAATTTGCTGTTGCATGTTGTTTGGGTTGCTGTTGGACTTTTTTGTGGGGAAATTTTAGGAAATTGTGTTAATAAAACATCGCGAGATACCATGTGCGGGTAACCAGTTTTATTTATTTATTTATATTTCTTTTTTATATTTTATTAACTACTTATACCTCACCATACGTGTTTTAAAGTATTTATAATGAAATAAAAAATAGTAAAAACAAAAAAAAAAAGTCTTTTAAGCGAAATATAGATATCCTCTATTTTAAGCATACACATAAAACTGTTGCAGTTTCTTTAATAATGAATGATAAGTGTGTCATTGATGCGATTATGGCTCTGGTTAATAATTGAGCCAAGACGTTTGAACAAAAATATGCGTATCTTGTAGGGCGCTACGCTTTCTTGGTATAGGGAATTTGCTTATCGGCTTCTAATTAATATGGCGAGACATGAACGGACGGACTTAGGTTTATTGGTTTGCAATGTTTTTTTGGTTTATAGAGAGCCTCTGACGAATATTTTTCAAAGCGTTACGAAAGGAATAACAAAACTTATATACTTTCTTTCCATCGACGAAGAAGAAGTAATGAATGAAATGCAGACAATATCATCGAAAGTGAGTGAGAGTGATGACACAGTTAGTTGGCTGGTCAAAAAACAACATCATAAAATGTCTTATAGTTTGTGATTTACAGCGGAGGGTTTACGCAAGAGGTCATATGCTATATGTTAGCATTGTGAATAAATTTTTACCGACTTTTTCAGTGAAATCGAACGTTTTATTTAAAAAGAGAACAACAACAAATTTTGGTATAAATTTTTTTTTGTAAATCGCTAATCAATAAATTTTCCATCCTTTAGTCAGCACACAAAGTCTGTGGGGAGAGAACAACTGGCGATCACAGGATATCCAAGCGAAGACCTCTTATATAAGTGCCATCAGACGAATAAAAAGTCGACGAATAAAAAAGGGGCAAGCGAGGCATCTTCCAGGTTGGTTTTGCTAACACTTGCTGGGTGAGTTTCATTTTATGCTAACAAAATTTACGATATATTGGCTTTTGGCTTATTGCGCCCGGTTTTCATCCCAATTGCATCAAATATTTTTGGAAGGCAATTCCATAGTGATGATTTCATTTGGTTGGAATAAATCATAATAGAGCGCGATCAGCTGATTCCTCTACAAATGGAATCGCCATGAATATATTTTTCTTTTTTTTAACCAGAAAGAGGTGGGGAAAGAGGAACGGCGGGTAGTGAGTTGGTGGGTGCAGTGTAGTGGATGGTCTGGGTGGGCGACTTGGGCCCTCTCTATAGCTACGATTTAAGTAAAGTCTACTGCACTTAAGATTTGTTCGGCTAATCAGCCGTCTCGTTGATTTTAATGGGTCCCCGAGTCTACGCTATGGTTATCTCAACTTTGAATATCGTGACGTATTGTTTATTATTCGTAACTATTCAACAGCACTATGCTCCGAACTAATCGGAAAAAGTAAAGTTTTCCGCGTACGATGTTCTTTGCCGCCCAAAACTAGAGGTCTTCTTTGTTGCAGAAAAGTATTCCTGCATTGAGATTATTGTTAACATATGTCCAAGCTTTCACAAAAAAATAGATAAGTTGAAAAATGTATGCTCATACCATACGCTATTACTGCTATCCATATGTGAAACCCGGAAATTTAATTGCGCAACTAATAGCATCCTATAGTACTTGGTACGCTATCTTTCGAAATGAAACAGACAGAGAGAATTTAATTAACGTCTCAATAAGATATAGGAAGACTTTGCAAATTTTCACTAAAGCATTTATTTGATGGCCAAAGATAAACTTATAATAGATTGCTCGTGCTGCCTGCCGTAATATATGCATCAGAGATCTGCTCAAAGTATGCCAAATATGGTTTGAATTGCATTGAAAAAATTTAAGAACGCTTAAGTAAGCGAAACAAAATTAATTAAGACAAAAAACAAAGAGAATAAATTGCATTGACGTGTATATATATATATATACATTTATATATGTTACCTTCGGCTAATATTTTATATGTATAAACTATTTTTCATTTTTTTTTTTTTATAATATTTTACTTTATTTTAACGACAGAAGCAAATTACGGTTATTTTCTTGACGAAGTTTGTGCTATTTACATGTCTTTGGCTATATATTTCGCTCATGTTAATCTTCCGTATTCCACTGTGGCCACCGGCAATAAAAGAAATGTTTGCCCTTGTAGAGCCAACTAAACATAACACATCACTCAACTCAGTTCGTATGATGAGATGGAGATGTCGTCGCTATTAACGAATCCATATGATTTTTATATAGTATTAGAACAGTCCAACACATTCGGTTCCAATTTCAAACTAGGAGATTATTACTTACGGAAAGATTCTGTTAATAGTATATACTCTTATATGAGTGCGTATGTATGGGAAAAATTACAGGGAAGGTATGTATGTAACACATGTAATTGCTTTGGAAGATGATGTGACACATCTACACTTGATGGTCCCTAAATGCTTCAATAAATCTCATTGAAAATGTGGAGAACTTCTTTTATTACTAAACAGGTAAGAAAGTTATATTCGGCACGGCTCGAATCTCGCACACCCACCACTATGCTTTTCGCATTCTGCTCCTCAAGTTCTTTTATTTGATATCCATATCGCTGGTATTATTGAGAAAAAAAATCCACCAGGTCGCTGTACCTATCATATTCATTTTAGAATTAATCCATTTTTAGGCAGATAATATATATCTTCATTTGAGAAATATACAAAAGCGTTTTACACATTCTGTCTTCTTTGCCTTATGATAAGTAAAAGCAGAAACCCTCGAAAACACTTAAAAAAATAATATTTCATCATTTATAGCTTTGTGTGGACATGGCCGATTTTTTCCATTTTTGCACGTAAACACTAAAGTGTTTCGCAACGTAAATATGGCAAATTATTTCTCCCTTCTGACTTTAATAATTTCCGAGTAACGAGCAAAAACTCACAAATTGTTGTTAAGAAAAACGAAGTTGCGTTCAGTTTACATTCCACTGCGGGCTTCTGCTCCGATCGATTTGGCCCATTTTCAATACCAACTTGCGTGCAAAAACTGCCAAGGTTTCTACCAACTTCGAAAGGCGATATCTTCATTTTTGCGACTAGGAGAGTGCCGACAACAAACACCGCACGGACGGACAGACATGGCAAAACCAATTCACAATTTCACGCTGATCAAGAACATACATACTTTGGAGGGTTTCTGAAGCTACCTTTTGCGTGTTACATACATTATGAAAGAAAAAAAAAAGTGAGTCTACGCCCAATCTTACAATGATGGGTATAAAAGTATTATGCTGTAGGAGTAATTTATCTAATTTGTTTATTACTTATATATAATATTTATAAATTTCATTTACTTAAACATACCTTTTACATATTTTATCCAGTTTTCGATATCACAATATGAGTTAATCTGCGCGACGCCTATTCATTATTATATTATTATTTCACTTATCTCACATAACTTATGTTCCAGAATTATGCTCCACCACAGTTTTTTTAATTTGTGTCCTCTATGCAGTCATCGTCCGTGGTAAAGCCGACCTTCAATTTCCCCATTCCCAATCTTATTAAAATGTAATCTTGCCATGAAATACTTTATTCCGTGCACTGACGGACGTGTACCCATCCGGAAGCAGATTACCAATCAAGTAGCCAGGACGTCGTTGATGATATTTGTGTAGAAGAAAATGACTTTAGGGACGATCAAACAAGCACTTCAGAAATGTCTGTAACGAAGCAAGCGGAACAACAGACACATAGCTACTTTTCAGAATATACCATATATGCAGATATCTTTCATGATCAAGCGAAATTTTACAAGGCAACCTGCCCTAATCTTTCATACAATGGCGAACACAAAGTTTACAATTCTTCTTCAATGTAAAATGAACGATCAACAGAAAGCACATTTTACGAGCTACTTACATATCCTCTGTTTGATTTTTTTTTTTTGTACATACCTACCCACGTATAGCTCATGTTCGCTAAAAAACGCAGAACTGTTTAAATGCTTTAGCTTTGGAAACGTTTGAGAGAATGCGATATCATCTCAAGGAACTATTAACCAGAGTGGTTGCATTATGACACAGACAAGAGTCCGTAATAGTCTCCTAGGTTGAATTTTGAACAAAATGTTGGACCATCTTGTCGTTTCGTTGTCCAAGGGAATGTGTCGAAATTTCATGACATTTCACGATCATTAGGTATATGTTACAGTTGCACTGAGTAACCTTGCTTTTATTAGCTTCAAGACAATGCCAAAAATTTGAATTTCGTTTGTTGATTAATCGTTACTTTTTGATTAGAAAAAGTACCATTCATAATTTGCATGGAACTGCGAGACTTTATTGCCGATCCTCGTCTGTCGAAAAAACAAATTTTCGAACGGTTACGGACTCCGATGCCGTTGAACGCTCTGGTCAGCCGTGGAAAGTGGCCAAAATCGAAAGGCGAAATTGCGTGAGATGGTTGATATCTTAATGATATCAGAAGGTAGTGCATCTGTTGTTTTGTACTTTCACGTCCCCATGAAAAATCTCTGTTTGCTGTTTACTTACTTTACTCGTTTAAGAACAACATACCTTTGAAGCAATTTTGGCGAAATATTGGCAGATTTTTTCATGCGACATATGACAGTGGATGTAACGTGAACTTCTTATTGCCAATCGGTTCAAAGCGACCAAAAACGTTAAAGTCTTCTGGGAAGGTTCTGGCATCCGTATTTTCAAATGTGTTTAGTATAATAACTTGGATAGAAACAAGAAATCAATGGTCGTAGCATAGTTAGTGTGTTTCAATGGGGAAAGAATGCTCTGATCCTACGTACTTATTGAATGATGTGTTATATCGCTCTTGACTGAAAGCCATGAAACATGAATGAACCGCTTTTTGATTTTCACTGCTGGTGGCATTTATGCAAAATTCGGCATAATTTGTTTCAAGTTTTGCTTTAGCTTTTAGTAAATAAATTGTTGGTGTCATCTTGCGCTAAATAATTTTAAAGTAGACAAGAGTTTTACAGGAGGCAGCAAGCCGTTAAATTATGCCTCTTTAATTCATAACAGATTTATGCAGTGGCTTACAAAAAACATGGCTTAAATCAGTTTAACACATTGCCAGGGAAACCTGTTACAATAAACGAAAAGGGTTACCCACCTTCATTACTACAACTAAGGAAATAGGAAGCTTTCAGATATGAGTGCACAAAGCAATTGCGATTTAATTGGCTTCGGAACGATATGAATCAGTCAGTCGATCAGAACACGATGCATTCTTAACATCCTGCGTCCTGCTGATTTTGATAAAGCATCTGCGCTCTAAGCACCACGAATTTTTTCACAAGCCTGCCACTCGTTATTGCTTTGATCGAAGCGATATTCTATAATAAAATAAATTTCGTTTATTTTCAAACGCTATTCCCTTCGATTGGAGTAAAAAATGTCAAAATGTTTTTCTCTCTCTTTCTTTGCTTTTACACAACTATGCACTGTCACGTTTCACACGATCTATCGCCAAAAGTTATGCGACTCTAAACGCGACATCTGTTAGGGAAAATGACGGGAACTTTTCACTTTGTTTAACATAAAAAAGGAACGACTTGAACGCAATTTGCGGCAAATTTTGTATAATCAACGCCTCATGTAATGAAAATAGGATTCGTAGTCTTAAACGACCGCGTAACACATTCCCTGCCAAACCACGCCACGTGTACCGTTCGCGCTGAATACCAAACTGAATAAATAATGTTTGTGTGTATATGAGAGAAATGCAAATTTTATCCAAAGCAGGACAAATAATATTCTAGGGAAAGGAGGTTTTTTATTGTTTTTAGATTTATATTATTGAACCTTCTCTTAATTATTATAGAGGCGTATTTCAGAGTCGCATGTGTCATATATATACACCGCATAAAAAATTGCAGTTATTTTGTTAACTTTATATTATCATTTTCTTATAACAATTCAGACCTTTAGACCAAGTAAAGCTTTTCAAATTACAAATAATCATTAAAGGAGCTAACCAATGGCTTAAATATTCATTGACAATTAATCGCCAGGCCGCGTGTACCGTTATCGCTACTCATCTCAAACAGCGTTGCAATCATTAGTCATAGAGCTTTAAAAACAAAATAATTTATAAATTCTACAGTTATTCATATAACGATTTCTTATAATAAGATATTATATGGGAAGTGGTCGAACAAGTGATCCGATCCGAACCATTCATTTTCAATAGCGTTCGCTTTTGGCACAAAATATATCAGTGTACCGAATTCCACCAAAATATCTCAGATCTTACTACCTGTAGATTGAACACAAGAAAACAAGTGAAGCAGACGGGTAGACAAACTTAGTGATCCTAAATCGATCGGTATAGTAAAAGATGGGTCTACCTCAACTGCTCGTGGATGTTGCGTGCACCCGCACAAAATTAATACAAACTTGTACCACAAATGGCTTAGATTATAACAACAAAATGAAACAAATATATTTGTAAAGCGTTATATTGGAAGTGACCCGATTCGAAGCATTTTCAATAGCGTTCGTTTTTGGGCCAAAACTGACATGTTTTGTGTACCGATCTTCATAAAAATATGTTAAAAACTGCGACCGGAGAAACGGACAGACAGACAGCGAAGCTTAAAAAGTAATTGTAAATCGATCAGTATAATAGGAGGTAGATCTCAAGTCCTTCTAAGGGTTGTATACAAGTGTTGTATACATACATATACATGCAAGTGATATGGGATATAAAAATTGGGAAATTTAATATGTACTTTATGGTGTACTGAAAACGGTACCCGTCACGAGAGTATTATTACAAAAATAATAACATGTTTTAATCAGTTCCGAAATGAATATCATGAACATAGGGCAGTACAATAGCAGTATGCAAGCTAATAACTTAATTATTTTGAAATGGAATTGTATTTTTTTTTTATATTCTTTCGCGTTTATCTTCAGACTATCTCTCTGCGTACGTGGCCTAAGAATGTATTTGTTCTATTTTCACCAGAGACAGAAGGACGATCATTAGGATGAGCAAAGGATTCGATTCATCTCAGTACCCTTCTTACCACTCTTCCTGCTATGTATTTTTGAATAATACAAAGAGAAAGCAAAGTTCACATGAAATCATTCTTCGGTGACGGTTGCAATTTGCCAATAAAAGTTGTCGTGCAATCTTAGCCTATGATTGGTTGGATTACTTGCGTCAATTTAGTTTGCGAACAAGAGAATCTATGCGTAAGGCAACGGAAAACCACTTGAAACAACTTGACCGTGGCATACATGGAAGCGTGGAGAACGTGATGCGAAATTATTTTCCAATTATCTTGGAAGTTTTTTTTAAGCTGTTCTATACATATATATGTATATATGTATATATAGTGGCTCTGTGTTCGATTATGTTCTTAACCTAAGTTATTTATTAGCAATCATCAAGTTAAGGAAAACTTTATTATCTTTTAATTTCCTGTTGCCTAGAATATCAAAATGCATTTACATGCTGAAGATTGCTAAAGCTTTGAAAAGAGGAATAAAACAGCAGATAACGACACTGATTACAACTATGAATCCATCCAATCCAATGGATCCATCATTAATTATTTATTTATTCGCTTTCACTTCGTATATTCACTCAAAATATTTAAACGCATACGAGCTTCTGAATGTACAAAAAATAATACGAAAAGTTTATCAAACATTTCGTTCTTATTACGAAAGAGGTCAATACTCGTTAGAACTAAGCTAAGAGCTGCAACTGCATTTGCATGTTTTTCAAACAAAATCACAAACAGAAGATACCGCTCGCTATGATATAGTTTGCCATGCCACATAATAGAAAGCACACAAAAATTGTCAGGCAACAACAATGAAACAAAAAAACATGTTTTCAATCATTGACAGGCCACAGCGCAAGTGCAAAATGCCTTTGGCGCTTACCGGTACACAACATAATATATCGAAAGCACATGTTTAAAAAACAAAAAAAAAAAAAAAAAAAAGAGTAGAAACAACAAAGAATCTGGTTACCCAGTGCTTGATGCTTGAGTGTAGCTTTATAAGCGAACCGTATAAGAAGTACAAGACGTATAGCGTAAAGCTTTGTTGCCTGCTTGACTGGTTAAAGTAAGAAACCAGGTTTTTTTTCGCCTGCAGACACGCCACCACTGAGGCTCAAAATGGGCGTATTCGGGTCATATATTGTTATTGTGATTGCAATGAAAATTTCTTTTTATATTTTTTTATTTTTAATCTTTTTGATAAAAACAAAAAGGCGACAATTTTTGGAGAGAAATTTTAAAGCCTATAAGCGCGGTTTTCTATATCGTTATGAATGTTTATTTAATGACCATATATGTGGCAGCAATCACTCGAGATTTCTATCTAATTTAATACATTTAATGCCTATGTTATGTTACTCCATAGATCTGTCATTTCGATACACACACATATATATATATATACATATACACATAGATATGTATAGGCAACTAGAGTGCATTCAATACGGTACATTTACATACAAATGTTTTGATGGACACACTTATGCACGCGTATACATAAATTTATCTTTTAATGACTTTTCTTGTTTATGCAAATATTTTCAAATTCATGGTGTAATAATGTTGAACACAACGAACTAAACACCGATCCAACGATCGACCGGCAAACCAATCAGCAGACCACAAAAACGTTGACAATACTGATTGATCATGATGACAACGGTGATAAAGTGATTGTAGAGCAATTTGACACTTTGCTATACTAAGGAAATCTGCCTGCCTACCTGTCTGTCTGTCTATCTGTCTGTCTGTGTATATGTTTGTCTCATTGTTTTGCTCTCTACTGACTGATATCTTCTCGTAAATATATATATATATATATATATATATATATAATGGATATATATATATATATAATGGATATGTTGCGGTTCTTTATTAAATGCTTACAATGTATGTACAACGTGTCTTGTAAACTCTTCTCAAGTAATTTATGCAAAAACCATTAATAATCGATTTACAAGCGAACAATATTCTGTCCTGAATGCGAACATATGTGTGTGTGTAGATGCGTATATAATATGCATGTATGTATGCATGCATATTTATGTTTATGGAGAGTAAAGTTAATTAACTTGTCATAAAATGAGTTCTTGTCTTATGTATTCGCTTCGATTGTGTTGCATATCAGAATTGTTGTTTGATATTATGCAAGCATTGCACTTCATGAGAAAAAATGTAATTTTATACTTGACACACCGTGTGTTTATAATATAATTTAAGATCTGCAATGTATATAGATATGCAATACATATAACAACACAATATATTTAACAGGCCTTACTGCCTTACTGCCTGCTTTACATGCCTTCTTGCTTGCCTGCCTGTACACATATGCTGGGAGCATATATATTCAAGTTACAACTTGTTCTATGTGGGGGTTTTATGTCCATTTTTTTGGGGTTTTTTTTTTTGTTTTTCTTTTGCTTTTCTTTCGCAACTACAAGTCGAAACATATGTCAGTTCGTGAATTATATGCGGCAGTTATTGCTGAGTGATGTCGTAACATTCGCAGCAAACAGGTGAAAATTTGAATGTTTCACATCTGTCGTCTCATACATAACTGAATCGGACAGGAAATGCTGCATATAATTTATTGACTCTTTTAACAGTGATATTAAAAAAAAAGAAAGAAAATTTTCATTATTATTATTAACATTTCTTCAATATCAAGAAGAAATTTACTATTCGGTTAGAGTCGAGTATTCCCTTACTCGTACATTATCTACATAACGGATGGGTAAAAGTTTCGCTTACGCCCCTGTTGAGATGCTGAGTTGATCTCTAACTAACAACAAAATTCTTTAATTGCATATAAAAGAAGTTATTAAAGATTTCGCTTACATTTTCCTACATTTACTGAAGCAATTTAAGGAGAAAACAAAAAAAAGAAGAGGAAGCAATTCTTTTTTTTTTTGCATTATTTTGCCTCGGATACTCAAGCCTATTTTTTAACTTATTCCAGAGCCGTGCACGGATTTATTTCACGATCGCGACACCTTCAATGACCGACATTGGACGAATGGACAAACGGGAAGATTAGAGTGTGGAATGAATTGAAATCTACAGATTTTGTTCACTTCACTTATTCAAGTGCCATTTCATTATGAAATTTGTTTTGTATGTAATTCATTTAGCATTTGCGGCATAATATACACGTTTCGCACAATGCTAAACTACGACTAAATGCTTTTGGAATCGTATGCTGCAAAAGAATATTACGAGATATTCGAGGTGATGTGAATGTAATCAAATTCCAAAGAAGTGATCAGTCTTCGCCAGACGTCTGGCATGATTGCAGCTGTTCTGTGCTAATTGGTCAAAATTTGAACTCAATACGTATGCATGGGTGGGAAATTTTAGATTTTGCCTAAAAGCTTTCGCCTTCGAACAGCAATAGGCGCAGATGTTTACGGAGCCAATAAATGCGATAGCTTTGTGTACCAACTACACAGCTTTCTTAGCGTTCTCAATCGTTCGTCTTCCCAACCCGCTTTAGCATACCTGATCTGCTTACTTTCTCCCCATCAAATCGAACGTATACAAGTGTTATTGCTTTTTCCAGTCCTTGACTGCGGGCGTAGTTCCTTTTCATCACCACCATGGCCGCACGTGTGAAAGTGAAATTGAGTGACTGGTCAAATATAAAATAAAAAAAAAAAAAATAAAAAATTTCTGGAGAACAGTTTTTTCGTTTTCAAATCGTTAATGAAGGCCTATAAAGTAATATATGAAAAGGAGTCAACACGAAGCGCATCGATTTTATAAAATTTTGATCGCCCGATTAGTCGTACATGGTATTCGGCTCGACTTGAAAGCGTTAGCGTAAGCATTGCGATCTGTCGTTAAAATACACCGTTTATCCAACAATTCCAAGAAATGATTCGGTAAAGCTTTTTTAGATCCAAGAGGCCCATTAAGCGGACCCTTATACCTCTGTGAGTCGAGTCAACTGGCATATTTAGACAGATTTCCGGATACTATAAGTCTCACGTCGTAAGCCGAAAACAATTTATGTCAGCACAAGCTCAGCGAATTGTTCGACGACCAGGAATTTGTTGCGATGAAAATGCCTCTTGAAAAAGCTTAAACATCTTAAAATTTCAAGATGTGGATTTCTATGGCGAAAAAATGTTGATGAAAATCAAGAAAAGAATCGGAACATCGTCCTGAAGTTCAACCGTCTTCTTCACGCCACTGCTATCGTTTCAGAAGCTGATACAACGACTTCAGTTAAATATTCTAGCAAGAACTTGTAAATACGAGTTCCATTGTTCAGAAACATCGGCTTCGCTTAGCATTGTGCGAGCCCTGCTCATTTATTTATTGCCCGAAAATTTTTTAAATATTTTTTCATATTTAAAATAATATGTGTGTATATCTATCTATAAATGTTATAAGTACTCAACCGGTTACCCCTTCCAGGGAGCGATCATAAATAAACTAAAAAAATATTATATCACAAATACGTGTCTTCCTAACGTTCTCATCATCAAATATTGAGTGCATCAGCATGAAATATATATATAATGTATAATGGATTTAGCTACGTGCCTTTCTCTGTCTGCCTGTCTGTCTGTCTATGTCTCTACGTGTATTCCGTTTGTCTGTCTGTTGATCTTATTTCATATTTAAACATTAAAAATTTTTCGAGACAAACAAGAAAAACTATTGTAGTCGAACTGGTCCGACATTTGAACGCCCTACGCCACTTAACCTGGTAGAATTTTTCATTTATTTTTATGATAAAATACAAAATGTTAGAGACTTTGCTTTGATGTAAGGAAATATTTTTCATAAAAATCTTTAATTATAATGGAGTCCAACAAAAAATGGACCTATGTGGTTTAAATTTGGTGCGGTTGATCTTTATGTCAAAAATTGATATAACTTTCATATGAAAAATTTCATCTTTTTTTCATATCACACAACTTCTTCTTCGTCGGAAGATTTATATGAAAGGGGGCGACTTGAGAAATTGACTCATCCAATCTAAATTTTTCCTATCAAATTAACACGCCGTGATATTATTGATCAGGGGATTTTTTGTTTTCGAAAAATGGAAATTTTTTCATTGAACGACTGATTCAAAATAAACCATTATATAGATACCGATCGTAAACATGAGCAAAAACACGCAAAGGTATCAAATTTCGTTAAAATATATGCGGGAATTTAAGATCCATTCTTTGAATGCAAAAATAATTGGACAGATATCGGACGGACAGATAAATTTCGATTCGATTGATTCGGTGCTATAAAAAATGAAGACTATCTTAAGTCGGTCTGGGTGTAAAAAAAAAGAAATCGCTACAACAATCGCTCTGTGATAAAATGATTCTCTTTCCTCCTGGCCGTCCTCCTGGCAATTTTGAAAAAATTTTCTTCAAAAATCTGTAAATCGAACCAAAGGCTTGGGTCAAATATGATCAAAAAAAAACTTAGGAAAGAACTTAGGAAATAAGATTTTTGCTTTTTACATCGACGTGAAAAGTGCTGCCAAGACTTTATGAAAAGCTTTTACGATGAGATAACCAACCGATACATTGAACTAATTAAGTGACAGGTCTATGTTGCGAGCTAAACATTGTGTACTGGCTAATGGACTCGCTACAAGCCGCATATATTTCCCATTTCGTTATTATTGTTATTATGTGCGTCATTACTTTAAATTAGACGGTCTGTCAACGACAGTATGATAAGAAATGTTGCCAACTTTTGACAACCGGCGAAAGGAAAAAGGATATATATTACAAAAGAATGAATATATATGCACATATGTGTATGCACACACTCACCCACTGTCAATGAGAGAGGCACTTACACAAATAGGCAAACATTAGCAAAAGTTTTCAGGAAATTTAACTGTCATAATACACAACTCACGGTACTCTCATGGGAGAAAAAACATTTCAAATATTTACATTAACATTTAGACAGCATTCTGTCTACTCTGCACTCTATAGCGAGCAGATAGATTCAAAACGTATACGTACATGTGTGCGGAAAAAAGCTAAGGAAATCGTTGTTTTTTTTCATTTATTTATGTTTTTTTTTAAAGGATTTCGTTATTGCCGAGGAGGCCAATGACAATGCTAATGACTTGTTGTTTGTCTGACACTTTTCTTACGATAAGTACAACAAGAACACAAAGGCAACCCAACTAAAAAAATGCCTTAACAACGACAATAGGAGCGAACAGTGCAAAGTATAGTTGGATTTTTTATGAATTCTAAGGACAATGAACTTTGTTGTTATTGTTGAACAAAAGTTTACATTTGGTGTTTTTGAACTTTGTGTTTTAAAAAAAAAAAAAAACATCAAATTAAAGAAAAAAGAAACAAAGTAAACTAAAAATTACCTCATTCCCCTAGCAGCAAAAAAAAAAAAAAAAAAAAAAAAAAAAAAAAAAAATTGAAAAAATTGCATGATTTTTCTGACTGTGTTTTTTTATTCTGCCATAGCGGGGGAGAGAGAGAGAAAGAGAGAGAGAGAGAGAGAGAGAGAAGGAGCAAAACAAAAGGAAAGCATGTAAGATAAGAAAAATCTTCATTAAATTGCTACAATAACACGCAACAACACGAAAAGCCTATTGTGCTCTTGGTATGCTTGTTGATTTCATTTTGTTTTTTTTTTTTTTTTTTGATCCGATTCGTATGCGATTTGAAGTAGCTTTGCTATGTTTGCCTATATTTCGTTTTTACATCCTAATGCTGGCCCATTATGAAAATCTTTAGTTAGTTACATAAACACAGCAATGATTTCATTTTCGTTTCTTTAGCAAATATTGAAATGAAACGAATTGTAAAATAATAACGCCAAACAGAGATCAACACACACACACACACACACACACACACACACACACACACACACACACACACACACACACACACACACACACACATACACACACACAGACGACATGTGTGTTTAGGGGGCCGCCTTTAGGTTCATCGAAAGAAGAAAATGACCAGCTGCCTAGTTTAGCTTGAAATACAATTTGAATGCATAATGTTGCTGTCCGTGCATGTATGTATGTAAGTATGTATGTATGTATATATTATATATACATATATGTATGTATATGAATGAACGAACATA